>JAUZND010091781.1:0-15049 GCA_034780555.1 Coelogynopora nodosa
AAATTGCAGCATACACCGGTCTTACACTATTTCTATTTATCCTTAACTATGCTGCGGGAGACCTTTATTTTTCTTTTGAACATGAGAAATAGTAGAAAAATTTCAACAAAAAACAGTAAATACCACATATTAATGCGTATTACGCTAAAGTCGAGATAATATGTGTTTTGATTGCATAATAGCAGAAGTTGTTGATTAATCAGTTGAACGATCGATATACTGCAACCGTTAAAGTTAGATGCACCTTCAGAAATCATCTAAATAACCATCTTCTCATGTGGAGTTGAGATATTTTTTAATACATTGCAAATTCAAATACAATCTTTGTAGAAATCGGTACTA
Organism: Coelogynopora nodosa; assembly: GCA_034780555.1. Classification (NCBI taxonomy): domain Eukaryota; kingdom Metazoa; phylum Platyhelminthes; order Proseriata; family Coelogynoporidae; genus Coelogynopora; species Coelogynopora nodosa. The sequence goes on from JAUZND010091781.1 coordinate 343, forward strand.
ATTGCTTGTTATGCAGAGAAGTGCGATTGCTAACAATTAAATGTTCATGCAATAAAATATTAACATTATCATTATCACATATTTGTAAATTGATTCCGAAGTGAAGCTTCGACACCATGATCACGACCTCGACCCACCTTGAGCAGAAGCTGGAGCACCCCGGGGAAGCCCGGCGACCAGTTCAGCTGATGCATCGTCTTCTCCAGCTTGTCGCGGATGTCCACCCGCTCTGGGTCGATGTAGTTGAGCAGCTTGTGCAGCAGACACAGACCGCCCTGGTACTCATACTCAAAGTCGGAGTCTAGGAGGCACACCGCCGTCCAGAATATCTCTAGTAGCAGGTTCAACTTCTCCTCCGTGTTAAGTTCCAGTAGCTCTATCGACTGACTTGATCTGAATCATCGGGTGTGGCGTGGAAGGGTGAGGGGCGCGGTTCAGTTGACGGGGCGATAGAAGTAGAGACAAAAGCACCCTTTAAGAAATATTCACTTCTGGCAAGAGCCCCCCTCCCCCCCATATGACAAAACTCCACTGTGATATTGGGGGATATACATTACAGTTGTTTTCTTAACATAAAGTAAATAACTATTATTATTCATTTCTGGATTCAATTCAGAGGGAATTTTGTTGGATCCGAGAGAACTTTGCAAATAGGATTTTTGTAATACATTGTGTGCAATAATAATGCAATACAATACTTAATTAAATAATTAGAATTTAACATTGTTAACTTAAAAAAAATACAACCATTTGGTACACACATACTTCATATAAATATATTTTTTAGTTATTTTATCATTATTAAATCATAGTTTATTAAATTATACCAACCTATAGCAATGGTAATGCTTAGATGGTTTCTTATCATTGTGAACGAAAAGTCTTATCAAAAGAGGTATTCAAGGAAACATCACATTAATCTAGCAACAATGGAAATTATGTCAATTGGTAGGTCAATTGAAATGATAAATGTCAACACCCTATTATAACAACGTGTTCACTCTCTGTAATGGTATTTCTGATCACGATTTGACTTGCGTTTATTTTTTATTATGCATTTGTTCTGTACTTGGTTCTACAAAATGGTTCTGTTTCATATATTTCATATATTTCATATATTTTCATATATTTCATATATTTAATATATTTTCATATATTCTATAAAAAGCTATACTATTTTGAAAGTAATTTTATCTCTAATTGTTATGTCCGATAAATTTTATTTAAAGAAATTTGTTCATCATATTTTAATATAGATTTTTAATAGTGACTTTTAGAGAATCGATTAAACAAATCAAAGATGTTCAGTTTTCACTAAGTGATTCATTGTAGTAAATTAAAAAATTAAACTCACTATTTATAATATTTAAAATTACTACATAACGAAAATAAGATATAACTGTAACCAATAAACCTGATCCTTATAATAAATTAGATAATTAGCTTATATTACTAAATAAGCGTGAATCTCAATAACAATGGGATTACAATATGCTTCAACGTAGTCATTCAAATGACCCACAAGAAGACTTTAATTAGTCTTATTTCTCGCACTAATTATTTTTTTACCAGTCAACTCGTTATTTTGTTTAAATTAATAACTCGCTCTATTAACATAGGTTATGTTTAAAAAAATGGTGTGAAAAACAAACACTTAATTTTCGCAACATAATGTTTGTTTCGTCTGAAATAAAAATTACATGTTACATACTCTTTCCTTCACCATTCATAAGTTTTGCCTCATCGAATATATGACAACATTTATTATATTAATACAAGCATATTCTTTATAATTCTTCATATTCTTCATTAATTTCGCATTACTTGGGTAAATTATGTTATTTAAAAAATTCACATAATTTTACAAATTTGAAGCGACACTCTAATTTAAATCAAAAAAAAGTTTGGTTCAAGAAAACCAAGTGTACAGGCGGATCACTTACTCGACTGTTTCGAAAACAAAACTTTAATTAGAAGAACATTTTGTACACCGTGTTCGATTTTGTCAACGAAGTGTGTTATTTAAGATAATTAAATGTTTAATTATTTAAACTAAATTGTTCAATGTATACATGAAATAAAACTATAAATACTGCATATCATCAATTACATTACCATCTTTTCCTACATTACAACTCATCGCATCACGAAATATATACGTTTCACGTGTGAGTTAATCTATAGGTTATGTTGCCGCAATTTCCTCCGACATAACTTTTAGATAAAGCATATATTATTTAAAGTAATTTAAACCAAACTTCCTCTGTATAAGCCACTGACAAATTTAGACAAATCATATTTTCTACCTTAATACTTTCTACCTCAAAACTCATAAACTACTTCTAACATCTCTCTTTCACTCCAACATTCATCGCTGCCTATTATACCTTATAGTGACACTCTAGTCAAATTGAATCGATACTTGTCCACGATTAGTCAATCGACAATTCCATCACCTATATATCCATAAAACAGATGCTCATGTCTACTACTCACAAAACTTAATGAAAAGTGAGACTTTACTTCTGACATTTCAAGAGATACAATAATGTACTATTGGATTGTTCACAAGACCATCATCAATTTACTTTACAAGATTTTTTCTTTATTTAATTTTATTTCCAAAAGTCAACGAAACAATCAAATTGTGAACAACTCATTTGAAACTTCAGCTACACTTGAAACAATTGTTCTTCGCAGTAAAGATAACATTTTTACTACTGTGTCTGGAACTGACTTCCTTACATACAGCAGCAAAGTGATCCACCCAAAGTATGTCCTGAAGGAAACGGTATCCCTGTACGCTCTTGATGATAAACAGGCCTATTTCATTGAATGTTCGCCCGTAGTTAACATCTACTCATCCGAAATCTCCCCCTTTTTCTATGTCGCCCAATTTCAGCATGCTAAACGCCTAATTCGCATGCCACTGGTCTCATTGATTCATTTAGCAGATCAACTTGGTCCACCAACTGTCCAGACGGTATTGGTCTGGAATACTGGCAGGTGCGGGTCGACTTTACTTAACCAAATATTTGAGTCGATAGGTGGCGATGTGGTGTGCATGGGAGAGCCAGATGTATTCTCAAATCTGGTCGATATGCGTGGACAGGGACAAATTGATACTAAACAATACAAAGCACTCTTGAAAAGTTCGTTTAGTTTACTTTTGAAGCCGTGGTCAAGGCCGATAAATCTGTTTTGTATCAAATTTCGAAGTGAATCTCTTCAACATTTGACCTTCTCACATGAGGTTCTTCCACTGGAAAATATTAAGCATGTTTTCATGTATCGCGATGTAATTCCCACGAGTCAATCATACCAGAATGTTATTATGAGCGCGCTTCCATTGCTATCCTGGTGGCTCTATGCAAAGCGTACACCTCTTCTTCGAAGTCTTCTGCACAATCAAAGTATTTCCGCCAAATATTGTACGACACAGTTCACGTCCTTAAAGACGGACACATATTCGTGGATCTTAAAGGATGAACTGTTGATGACATTCTCAGAGCTGGTCCTCTGGGCAATCAAGTGGGGTGTACACTGCGCCATGTATCAAGATGCTCTACGTGCCGGTGTGCCTGTTATTGGTCTACACTACGATGATCTAGTCAAGAAATCGCGGATGATCTGTGAGTCTCTCAATGCCAAACTTGGTCTGGGAGTGGAAAATATGTGGAAAAAAGTTGAAGTTGCATTTCACAGAGATTCTCAGCGAGGCAGCGCTTTAAGTCAGAAACAGCTGCAGAAAAGTGGAATCAAGCGCGAAAGTCCTTCCGAAACTGATCTGGTAAATATAGAGATCATTTTGCGTCGATTCGGAGTTAATGTACCAGTTATAGGTCATTGTGAACTTCCAAATACCCTCAAGGTTTCGTAAATGTCAACATTTCACCAACTATTGCATCAAATTGAGCTTATTGCATTTTAAAAATTAAGGTCATCAGGCACCTGCTTTTTTGACTTCATAGATTAATACCTTTCTGTTTCGAAAGTTTAAATAATAATTATGCACAAAAAAATATAATTATATTTCGCTCAAGTATATTATTAAATGTTATATAATTGAATCATATTATTATAACAATAGTAAATTAATGGCACAATTGAATTTAGTTCTTAATGTTGAATTTAATGTACAAAATTGTTTAATTAAAACACGCGAAATCAAAAATTACAACACTAAGTATTATCAGTACTAAAAAACTACAAAACCTGTCATATCTATCCATGAAAGTCAAATATTTTATTCTTTTACTAACACTATCATATACTATTCTATGTAGTAATACAGTAGTTATTTCACTCTAAATTTGTACGTACCATACACCGATAAAAAATGTTTAAATATTAGAATATATACCACTCACCTCCACGTATAAATATTTGTTCAATATGTTCTTTGCAATCATTAGATATTACTTTACCAACAGTACCTATGTATGTAGAACGCACCCATGGTATTTTGCACTACTTATCTCCTACAGTTTTAAATCAATGTGTATTTTTGCATTCTTAATATTTCACTTCCATATCAAGAATAATATGTTATATATATATATATATATTATGCCAATTATTTTAAGAGGATTACATTAAAATTATTAAAGTATGTTAATCAAAGTTTCTCATTCTTCTATTCTTCCACTTGTTAAGGGGAAAAAAAACATAACTATAATCGTGTGATCAATGCTATCAAAGGAAACAAAGGGAGGGAACGGTTACCAAGGAAACAATATATACAACACACTTATCAATAAACGTCTCTTTTTAAAGCATACATTGTATAACTTTTATACATAAAATGCGCAAAAACTTTTTATTTATTATTAGAATGATAATAATAACATTGCTTTTTTGTATTGTATAACTAATATATTTAAATTAATAAATTTGTTTCGAGTGTTATTTTCGTTTTTATGACGAGAAAATGTGCTTCAAAATTAATACATGAATTTGACGTGTTTCATTCTCGTAATTTATCTCTAATAGTATTATTTCTATCTCTATGCAAATAGTTAACAACATATTTGACAAAAACATTAAAAAAAACTAATCAGAGTTTCAATTTCTGATTTTCTATAATCATCAGCTGTTTCTAGTGATCAGACAATTCTGGACCTTTAATCTTCTATTTTCTAAAAACGCAACAGCTGCCTGCGTCTGTATCAACATGGCACATTTTGAAAAAAATGAAGATAATTAATTGGACACTAAAGTTTAAATGGGGCGGGGAGGGATTTTAATGAGATAAAATACTTTAAAAAATGAAAACCTAGATTTTCTCTTGTGACAGAAAACAATTTGTCTAGACATGAAATGACCACCAATGGGCCGTCCGGGGGTCGGCTACCTAGATCTTGTGAGTCCACAGCGGTCCAACTTGTAGCCCATCTCGGTCTCATTCATGGTCTTGGGTCGGGGTCGTGAGCTCACCGCAGTCGAGGGGGCCATCGAGGTCTGAGCCCGACGTCGACCGCTGCCTCCCCCCACCACTCCGGCCGAATAGCTGGTCGATCGGGTGTGGTGAACACTCAGATCTGGCGTCTGTGTTGGGGAGGGGGGGAAACACTTCAGTCGTGGTTGAGTGAGAGTAGCCAAGTAATGTTGGGCGCTCATTTGATAACATTTATAGGCGCTAGTACGTTATAATAATGCATTTAAAAAGTGTTTTGCGATAGTGTTTAGTATCTTAGTATATTTATTATTCAGTGCGTATGTTGGTACATATTCAGTGTACATGTTGGTACATATTTGGTGTGTAACTTGTTAGGATATTTAATGAATCATATTTATATTATAATTAATTGATTATGTAGTAAAATAATGTATTTTGAGACAACAAAACCACCGCCACTTCAAGCAAGCCCTGCTCACATTGGGACTGTTCTGAACAGTGTCCGGAGTGCCGGCAACCGAAGTCGCCGCCAGCGTGAGCGCCATGGGCCCCGTCAGACTAGTCGGAATTTGCGAGACTCGGGTGGTCCTAGTGTCCTTGTATAAGGGGGGTCCGGGCGAGTAGTGTCCACCTCGATTAACCAGGGTAGAGGTGGGCCGCGGCGTATGCAGGTTAGGCGTGGAGAGGAAGAGGTCCTTGCCCGGTTCGACACCGCGGAAGTCAACCTCCAGGTGGTCCACGGCCGACTCCAGGGTCAGGATCAACTCGGTCACGTAGCCCTGCAGAGAGGTGGCGGGGGTGCTTTCATGTAACCAGTTAATTATGGGAGCATACTAACTGATATTATATTATTAGCAAAATTAATTTAATTATTAGTCATAAAGCCGTCTGATTAAATGAACATCGAGATATAATAAAATTTAAAAATTAAGTGGATAAAAATTAGATAACAAAGATGACAATGGAGCTCATGTTCTATTTGATCGATTTTAGCCATCTTAGTAGAACGAGATATCGCGGTTTTAAATTTAGAAAAGTGTAAGATTTCAAAACTGAGAAAGCAGAGAAAGAACTTATTTATTGAATTTTCATGTATAATACTTTACATGGTCCAATAATTTATGGGGTAAATTTTAATACGTGGTATCAATAATTTACTGATATTAACATAAGAATGAGTAAAGTGAGCTTTTTTTATAAAAAATGTATTCAACATGTAATAAAATTATTCTTGATCTTAGTTAAACATAATGTATAATAATGTTTTCTAAAATATCAATATTTGTAATCTAATTTCAAAAGTATGTTTGTAAATAAATTTGGTAGTTCATCATATTTGCTTTGTAAATTAATAATAAACAATGTTTCAATAAAGGGAAATAAATATATATTCTTAAAAATTCTAAAAATGTATAATTATTGTTTTGTATTTCTTTTGAATTATAAACTTTTAAAATTAACACAACTTTTCTCCTTTGATGACATATTATGTATTTATTAACCGATAATTTATTCTGTTCGATTAAAAACAAATATGGCAAGTAGATACATCTCAAATATTGAAATTGCCTTGCATTTTCTACTATATTAAAAAATATAGAATATAGAATAAAAATGCTAACGTAATTGGACAGCTTAAACTTCAGGTGAGATTATTATTTTGAAACAAACGAAAATAAGCAGGGGGACGCCTAATGAAACACAGTCGGAAAATAATTAAGATTAAGATACCGACAGATCGAGGCAACATAATGATAGAGACAGAGTTAAAAAGAGAAAATGACCAAACTACATATTAAAATTAACAAAAAGGGAGAATATAAGAGTGAGAGAAACGCAAGAAAGGAGTTAATAAAGCACATAAGATAAAACTAGTGGTATTCACAACACACCTGCATCTCATCTGACTGCTCAGCGATGGTTTCAATCAGTCGGGACAGTATCTCTGACAAACGGGCCCTATTGAGCGGCACCCGAAGCGCTCGATAGATCTGAAGGGATCGGGCCGCGTAGTGCCGACTGGAGCACGACAGCCCAGTGTTGAGTGCCAGCTGACACCAGCGCTGCTCCACCATCAGCTTGGGCCGGGTCTCGTGGAACACCCGGTACACGAACTGGACCAGCTGGTCCAATTCACGGGCACTCTTGACCCCCGCCAGAGAGCTCAGATTCCCCAGCGTATTGTTGCCGGAAGTCGTGGTAATGGGCCCGTTGCTCGAGGAGTTGCCGCTGCCTGGACCTGCGTTGCCACTATTGTTGGCTGTATTGTTCGTGGTGGTGATGGTGGTGTTGACTGTGGTGGAAGTGGGGCCTCCATTGCACGCGGGGTTGATCAGGCTGGGGGGACACGAGGCTGGTGGGTTGTTGGCGGGCTGTAGGCGGGCGATGGAGATGTCTTCCCACTGCCAGAGAGGTTTACCCTTTCTGTGGAGAGAGAGAGGGAGGCGGGAGGCGTGTTTGAGAGTAGATACGTGGAGTCATGGACTATTTCCTTGTAAGGGGTTGTTTATGTTATAATAGTATGTTGTAATCCCGCAATAACCATCTTCCGAAGATAGGAGGAAAAATTGGTCATAACTAGGCTATTAAGGTAAATAATACGCTAAACATGTTTTTGTCTCAATGAAATCCCTATATTAAAAAGGTCGCTTAAATTTTAAAATATAAAAGCAGATGGGTTATTCAAAAATATTTTAAGACTACATTTAAAAAATGTTATGTCATTAATTTGTAATGAGTATAACCAGCTTGACATAACAGAATATTTGTTATCGATTATTTAAAACAAGCATTAGAACTAGGAGTATATTATTTAAAAAAAGGCAAAGTTCTCATAATTATAAATCATAATTAGGTGTGAAATATTTATCATAATATTATGTACTTTTTGAAAACTGCTCATCTACATTTACGTGTGTTTAAAAAGTATAAAAATAAATGCATTAAACATTAAAATGTACTTTAATTGTTCCGTGGTTCATGGGGTTTTTATCTAATATACAATATCATATATATATAATAATAACAATATACAGTATAACAGTATTTTGGACTCAGGTTATTGTCATACATGAGACTTTATATTTAATTATATAAATATGTACACTACAGCAGTATTTTATATACTTACATATTCTTCCTCATCCAAAAATGCTCCCTCCGTCTTCTTGTTCATGCACTAATTGTACTTTAAAATGTATGTATATACATTAAACTATATATATATATACAGTATTAATTAAAAAAAACGCTAATTAAATATTTTTAATTAAACTGCACAGTACGTAGTCCCTCTCCATTTTCAAATCAGACAAACCCATAAATCTAGCCGGTGTCTTCAGTCTCAATATAGCAGGACAAAGTTCAGACAGGACGGTCACATAAAACATGCAAATCTATCTTGCTCTCTCTCTCTGTATATCTCACCTGGAGAGCACAAATTCGGTGATGGACCGGGCCACCTCAGGCAACGTCTGCAGTGTGTCCAGCTCGGGCAGTCCTCGACCGTGCCAACTGTCCGGGGTGAGGGTGGCCGTGCTCGTCAGACTGAAGCTGGACACTGTACGCTGCAGGGCGTTACCCACAGTGGGGTCATCCGATAGACCACGGCGCACCTGGTCCTGAGGAGGGGGGAGGGGTGTGTTGGATTGTTATAAAGGAGGTGACTATTGTCCTCAACGATTTTTAGCCTAATTAGTACGAATTTACATACAAAACTGATACCAAAAACCGAGGACAAACAGAGTTTAATAGTAAATGTATCAACTTGATTAGCGATAATTAGAAAGCGATGGAGCAACTTTTTAAAGCTATACTGAAGTTTAGCCAAAAAAGGTGAAATACAGCATCATAAATTATTTCTCACATTTTATCAATAAGGTTTTCTTTCTGAGGTAAGTGATTCTTTTAATATATAATTTTGTATTTATATTTTATTTGTGTATTTACAGATACATACTTTTATAACACTATAAATTAAAAGCTTAAAATTAAACTTTAAAAAAAATTGCTAATTATTAGGTATTTAAAATATAAATTAATTTTTTCAGTCACAAAATATGTTGAACAATAACCGGAAAATTTATCTCAAGTAATAATGTTATGTTCAGATTCTAGGGTATACAAACCATTATTTTTGGGAGAATCTTATCTTAGCATTCAAAAATACTATATTTGATTATTAAACAACTGATTTAAAGTTTGATTATGGTTAGAATATACATCTATATATATACAACTAGTTATATCTAGGTGTTTAGAATCAAATGTTTAATCTACGTATTATACACCGATGTGGTTTATCGAATCTGGCATAATCATAATATTAACTAAATAAATACAGAGGTAATACAGTTTTGAAATTGCGTTTCTAGAAAGCTATCTTACTTAGTACTTTTCTAAATATAAAGTGAAAAGGCTGCGATGCTGTATAAATTGAATCTTACATTTCGAAAAAAACTTCCTTATCGAAGGTAAAATATAAAATGAATAAAGATGTTTACAAGTATTTAAGAAACTGCGAAGCTGGAGTACATATGACTATCTGAGAGATAACGTGATAAATATGATGACATAATCAACTATAGCAGCTCTGGAGTACATATGACTATCTGAGAGATAACGTGATAAATATGATGACATAATCAACTATAGCAGCTCTTGCATGCGTAATATAGCAGCGTAATATGTATAACAAAATATAATATCATGGAATCAATAATAATATGAATAAAGTATAAACTATAAAATAGAACAAAATTATAATAAAATAATAATAAAATTGAATAATAAATTAATAAATTTAAATTAAAATAATAACATAATACTCTCGTAAGAACATGAGAACAGACACCCGTATATACATTGTCAATGAACAAATAAGAAAAATATAGAAATATATTTATATACACAGAGTGATAAGTGGGGATGGAGATAGACACAACGAATTTCATAAAAGGTTAAACTGTCGAAAATCTAAAAAATTAGACCTTAAAAGATGAGGCCAGAGTGCTGACTGGTGCGTTTGGTGTGCTGAGCTCATATTGTTGGATAGGTGTTCCTTAGCCCAGAGGTGGAGACGTTTCACTGCATGTGGAACCGATATAAGATAGTGAACACGAGTTGCAATTGGATCTATGACAGAAGCGATCTTCTCTGATGATCAGTCGTCGGTAAAACACTCAAGCAAAGTCCTTGCCTTGTGAACTTTTCTTACTGGTAAGTTAAACTCGCAGAAAAGAGATTTTATTCGTCTGTTTATTTTTTTCTCCCAGATGTTGGACATGAAGGTTGAATGTGGGGCTATTTGCCTGACGGTCACTGCGTCGGTTGTGCTTAGAGTAGATGGCTGGAGTCTAGTATCACATGCTTCGTAGGGAATGCTTGTAAGATGCTTTATACTTGTCTCGTATTTCGTATTCGGGATTTGAACATAGTGTGTGTTGTGCGGTTAACCTCATTCAGTATGACGCTGCATTTCATGGAGTATGACAAAGCGGAGTCACTATTTTTGATTATTCCATCAACCTATCATGTAATCTCTCAAATAGTGATCTGTACCTCAGCTGCGTAGTTTCTTAAATACGTGTTAACATCTTTATTCATTTTATATTTTATCTTCTATGACATACTGTATATTTCCAGCAGTGTACTATATTTTTGAATTGTTACAATTCCAAGAAACGTTTTATGACAATCATTGCGGTATTATAATTATGACAGCTTCGAGAATCGAGTCACATGATTAAAATTTGATGAAAATTCTTTATTATTTTCTAATGGCTTTCATTGAAATATATTCATCATTATATATAATTGCTTCTATATTAAACGTTGTTTAATTGTTTACAGGGAAAATATTTTAATATATATATATACTGTATATTGCTTATAATTCTTGATAATACTGCTTACATTGAAATGTCATACATATTTAAAAAATTCCATTGTATTTGAATAAACTAAAGAAATATGTACGAGCAACATGGCACTAATTTCTACTATTTTAATAGCTGGAATATAGTTTAATAGCACCATGAGTTGGTTGACTACTTCAGTGTCGATAGTAAATACTGCATTTATGGGATAGTGGGGCGTTCGTAATATATAGTAATAGAATACTGCTGATGTCAGTTGAACTCATGTCAAAAAATGGATTTATCTGAAAACTGGTTCGGTGTCATTTTGTCGGCACTCTTTGATCTAGCGATGTTTAGAAAAAATAAATCTTTCTTTATGATTTATGAGAACTAAATTTTAAAATCCTATCTACGCGGGCCAACAAAGTTTTTTTTTAAATGTACAGCAGGTAATATATAATTAGTTTAGTATAATATGTAGATAATGAAGATAATGATAATATTTTATTACATAAAAATGTGTAACATTAACTTAATTTTGGTTCACTTTTTGCCACTTTTCTTTGAGATATAACGAATAACAGAAATATATGATTTTTAGAAATACAGAAATACTGTAGGCAAAATATACTAACTTAAATTTTCTCTATTATAATATAAATTCATAAATATCAGTTATGTTCTACTTTTACAAATCAATCTACCTTATTTAATTTATTTACAGTATTGATATCCATGTGTAACTAACATTTATCAAACAACTATTTTATTCAATTATTATATATTAATTGAATGTTGTGAAACATCGCAAAAGGAATCTGGGAATAGCTAACATAATAAGGATAAACGTTTTTGAAATATCTAAGTAGTTATAGTTAGAAAAATAATTGCTGAATTAATTAAAAATAGTAGATAAAATAAGCGAATATTCATATTAAATTAATGCTATATTTTGGGCAATGTATAAAAAATAACCTAATTTATGTCATATAATTTAAATTTTATCAGTGAGCTTACGTCATCCCATGCAATGATTTAGCAATTATTAACTACAATTTAAATTGTAAGTTTGGATTATAATATTATATTCGTGTTTACAATAGATAGCATTAGTTATAGCAAGCAATCGACAAATCTAAATTATCGAGTATGTAACTTTTGAACTGTAGTTTTTTTTTCTTTATTTTTTTCTACATAAACTTGGAAAATAGATCTAAATATTACCTATGTAACAGATCATTTTTATGCATTATAAAATATTATAAAAACTAACTATTTCTTTGCAAAATAACAATTTATTTATTTTATACTTTTCATTAGATTATGCTAATACCACACAAAGTTTTTACTCTTTTTAGCTGACTATATATTGAAAAGATTATGATGTAATGTTACGATTATATACTATACTATATTATAATATTAACACCATATTATAATCGCATATATTGCCAAAGTCGGGCAGGTCATGGTATCAATGTTCCATGGCAGAAGCGCCCTTCTTGGATCACAAAGGTTTACACATACATTCTGCGTTTGTTGATGAAATATCTTATTGTTCTTTTTTAATTGCGCCCCTATATGATTCTAAATGGAACGATCCCACTTATTCGTTTTAGTCGATACTTATTGAGATAATGTAGTCATTAATTTAGCTGTTTAGTAGTCGCATTAATAATAACAATTTATTAGAATATATTATAATTTACTCGTGAATTTTTCACTTTGTTATGTTGTTTTGCAGCTCAAACAATGTGAAAGGTAGCATCCGGTATCTGCATCTTCAGTATAAAAATGAATATGCAACACATTTACCCAAATATTAATTCGGTGTGATGCTCAATTCTGAACTACATATATAATTTAATTGGAATATTATTACTAATATGTGAGCAGGGATGAAAATATTATTATATATAAGTATGACACTGTTCATTTAAGATACATAATAATATAATATATTGTTATATATTTCAAATGAGCAGTCTAGCTTTATTGATGTCCTAGATTAACTTCATTTGTCTCGATTTGACTCTCGATCAAAATAATTATTATAATTTCACATCGCCTTACGGCAAGGATCACACCATATCCTAAAGATGGCTACATCATCTGAGTCACACAGCTGACATCCATTCGACAATAATTATAATTCAGACCGTCTATTTAGTTGTGGGTCTACTGAACCACTAGTGATTTCTAACAACTCCTTATCGGTCTCATTAACGATTAACAAAATGAAAATTTCCTGTGCGTAGGTAATTCTACTGAATAATAATTATAATGTAGGTCTATTTATCACATATTATGACGATTATTGTTGTCCTGTATGTGTGATAAGGTTAACTATGGTACAGGTCAAACTTATGTTAATTTGACAATGCTTTCATACTATAAGCTCGCTTGGCTATATTTCATACAATAAATAAGTATTTATTCTATGTTGCGGACTGTTCTTCTACTATCAAAACAGATGTGCAATGATGAACGTAAGTCAGGGACTAACATCTTATTATGCGTGGCTGTTTTGCTTTGCCATGTTGTTTTGCCATTTAAAAGTAAGCAATGCTGAAAACAGCTCTCTGCCCGTTCAGTATCGAATTAGAAATAAACTGATTGAGTACGTCTTTTCGAATTATAATGTGACACAAGGACATATTTCATGGACGAAAAATGGAACCGTGTTTATTCTATATATTCCACTTGAAATCTCTGAAGTGAATGAAGTGTCTCTCTCCGTTGATGTTGTTGGGGTATTTTATCAAACTTGGTATGACACTGAATTAAATCACTGGAACAATACCATATCGAATTACAGCGATAATAAAATCGCATTCTATAAATTTCCACCAAAACTTCTTCGCCATACTGTTAAAATGCACTCAGAAAGAACTTCAGATGGGTTTCTTAGCCGTAGTAAACCCATTAAAATTAGTAACGACGGGTTTGTAGTGTCGAAAGTGAAAATTAAAACAAAATTGTCTTGCTCAAGAATGGCGGGAAGTTTTTACCCAAATGAACAGTTTGAATGCGTAGATTTTATCTCTTCAAGTCCCATAAGTAATGATGTGGGACTTTCCTCTGATTTTAAACCTTTTTACAACAGACTTTCATGCTTTAAGTCTACGTTGGGTTCAAAAAAAATCATAAAAGAAAGAAATTGTACCAGAGTCAAACATATTATTAAATTAATTAAGAAATACATCCCTAACTATATTACAGTTCATCCGAATTGGATATTTGAAGATTTTCACATGGAAAACATACCAAAATCAGATCATATAATCAAGATAAAATTCCAAATGAAAAAAAACTTACCGGACAATTTCTACTATGACGCATTCTGTGGCGTCTTTCTTGGTATCAATGCAGTTCTTCAATTCGCAATTCCAGGAGCCGCCAAGGAACGCAGCATAATTGGAATGTTTTCGATTGTTATCCTCATCGGCTG
>JAUZND010091782.1:0-15048 GCA_034780555.1 Coelogynopora nodosa
GGGGTGAAGACTGGTGTGTGATGTGTGGGTCGTGGCCCGTAGGTTGGGGTGGAGACTTTTGTGTGATGTGCGTAATAAATGTTGTACTGCTAGATTATTTTCAAAAATTCGTTTTGATTTGAACTAACAATATGTATGGCAAAAGAAAGTGACTAGTGCTCTATAATATGGAGCTATATGGTCAACTGTCCAAAACCTTTTCTGCATTTCAGAAACGTTGGACAGCGCCCGCTCCGCCCGGTCCACAACCATATCGTCCATACCAAATGGCGACATCGATGAGGTTGCTACATGAGACACGCATATAGACCGTAGCCGAGTGCAATCGGGCCGCAATGTTATCTGTCGTCATTGAAACATGTACACCAGACTCTGCTGTCAGATAGCCGTTGTCTATTGAACAGAATGCATACTGGCACTCCGTGTACACACAGGAATACCAGAAATGAGATTGCGTGCAAATTCTATAAACAATACACCAATACACATATCCTACGTAGACTGATACGGGTGGCGTTTTATAGAGTAGATTTATGAATAATAAACTTGTGATAGGTGTTGATGGGATAGTTTGTAATGATTTGTAACCTACTGCCTTTCATAATTTTTGTTTGTCATTTCTTTTGCTTTTTAGTGATACATAATTATTATTGTAAAGGAAACTTCTTTGTTATACTTTGAAATGTAATTCTTATTTGTTAAATATCTTTAGTTATAAAGTAAATAGCAGTATTTATTTTGCGTATAAGATCTATTATTTTAAAGTGTTATAAATCCCTCTCCTAAAACTAATGGTTTATTAATTCATGTATAACAACTATGCATTGTATATTATAGTCAATAATTGTTATGTATCATTATATAATTTTTTAGTAGTAAGTGTTTTATTGTTACATGTATAATTATGTATCATAGAATAACATTTCAACTAAGTAGGGAGTTTGTTTTGGCAATTGCGGCTAATGCATATTTATATATTTTGCGAAAAGTCTTAAAGTTTTATAATAATTACAAAAAATCTTTGTGTTAATCTATCAGGTGTACAATAAAATATATTTGTATAGAAATTAGTGAAACATTTTAAAATTTAAATGGTTCATTGGTTGTTAGAATAAGAGTTTTCCTCTACAATGGATAATTATTTGAACAAATTCTGGTGAAACATACAACTTGATATGTGCTTTTTCCTAGAACTCAAACAATGCGCAAGTGAGGCTGTTACAATACAATTGTATTGTAGGTATGTTATTATGAAATACATTCATACTGATATATTTGATTCTTGAAAGGGTACAAATTTAATATTTTGTCTATAGAACTTCAGCGTATGCATTCATTTTATTGTATTTTCCTTTTTTTTATGAGATGATTTCGACCTGTTTTTATAATTGTATCTAATTTGTAATATCATTTTTATTATTTATAGTATATGTATTTTTCAATGCTGCTTTAAAAATTAGTTTATTTAATAAGGGAGTATATATATAAATGACAATTATAGATATATTTACTGTCAAAATATGTCCATTACATTTATAAGATTCTGAGCGATTGTATTTATAATATATTCATAGCAGCGTTTGATACATATACAATATATATAAAGTAACATATAGCACTTCAATAAAATATATGAAGAATACATATTACTATTATTTTATTTGATATTATCAGGGTTGGTTGCTAGTTTTTTCTATAACACTTCTATATAATTGTTTACAAGGAAACCGTTGTTTTTAAATATTTCGAAATATTTACTTCATAAATTAATTATTATTTTTAAGAAGGGAAAAGTTATAATGAATTACTGTTTTAATTTATAATTTGATTATATATTGATATAGAAGAGTAAGTCTTCTAAAAATGAATGTGCATCCTTATTTTTGAGTTTTCCTATCTCGAGTATTTTCCAATAAATTAGTTTATAATGTCCATGTCTACCTATTCTTTAAATGTCTTATCGTTAAACACTTGTCACATTTATACAACTTTATTACATTGATTTATAATATTCCAATCAAAAGTTGCTAAGAATAAATTTTCCTAAAATTCGAACAATATGTTTCCATTAAAAATTGTACAATATTATTTCTGAGCTAAATAATTTAGCATTTTAAATAATTTGACAATATATAATTATTTTTATTATCCAGATTATTTCCAACAATTCGTTAATTTTTATAATAGCATCGATCTATCTTAAGCAAATATAACATAGATAATGAATAGGCAATAAAATATGCTTTAATGTAGATGATGTACAACTATTGTATATACATATAATAGACAGTAGAAATAGTATGTAAAAATTCATTTATCACAAAAAGAAAAGTATAAAATAGACAATTTAAAAGTAATTTGTTTTCTTTAGACGGATGCTAACTGTACACACACTATTAACTTTGTGATACCATTTCTCCAAAAAATGCAATGGCAGACTGTAATGTCATCCTGAACTTTGGAGATATACCTACATTACATATATTTATCTTAAAGGGTAAGTTAACCTTTTAAATTATACACCCAGAATGTTATTAGCCACATAGCTTTATCGAAGTTTTCGGGTAAGAGTTTGAAAATGATAACTTCTGAAAATCGTATGGGGTTCTTTCAAGAGTATAATAAAACAATCTGAAACTTATTTACGGATAGAATACAGAATAGAATATATAATAGAATATATGCCTTTCTACAGCATAAAAAAGTTAATAGACATTAGAAATACCAAGAGTCCTTTTTGCTCCCCGTGGTCAGTTGAGCACCAATAACTAGGTTATACAATCACACAGGAACAGACATACACCTAGAAGGGGTTCAATGGGAACAGACCCCCTCACCACTCACTGCAGAAACTGAAGAATGGGAATTGCTACTGAGGTTTAGAGCAAAGTGAAGGAATTCAAGATGAGTGTAACACCAAATCAAATGACACAAGGAATTTAATTTACATTCAAGCATATTATATGTGACATAATTTATATAAAGAAAAGCAAAAATGTAAATATTATAAATAACTATTTTATTAGTTATCTAATACTGGAGGATTTCGTTTACTCATAATTTCTGGTTATCATTATTCCCACAAGTTTACATCTTTCTTCAGGTGTCTATTCAGATCATTAGATCCCTTTTTTGTTTATTAATAAATTGGTATTTATTATTCGGGACTTGTATTATTTAGCAAAATATGTACAATTTGCGGCAGTGTACTTAATTATAGTATTTTGTCGTGTTAATTTTATTCGTATCCTCTGATTTGGTACAAAATTAATTGGTATAAAAATAAATTTTCTTCCTATATATATTGCAAACTTTTCCAGAAAAATCCTGATCAATAATAATGTTTTGGAATCATATAGAGGACACAACATATATTGATATACTTTCTCTTTGGTCGGAATCATAACTCAATGACTTACGCAATTATGGAGGGTGTGGAATGTCTTTCCCGGGACTACCCTTCCCCTTTTTTCTTTCTTATCCCCATTTCTTTACCCAACCCAGAGGCGGAATGAGGGGGGAAACTCTATGAAAGCTCTAAATTCGGAAAATTCTTATAAAAAGCGGAAATGTTATATGTTATTCGGAAATTCTTTAGAAACTCAAAAGTCGGAAAATTTTTATGAGAATTGGAAATGTTATTAGGAAATTTTATGAAAACTCAAAATTCGGAAATTTTATATGTTAGTTGTAGTAATTAGTGTTAAATAAAGGGCTGTTTACAAAAAATTTCAGAAATATTTCATTGGTATATTATTAAACTAAAATGTATAGCCTGTTCACAATCAACAGACGTACGTAGCTCTTCTCAATTGACTTAATTCTACCTCAAACATCGTCTTTTAAGTGGGAACTAAGTAGATACTCTTGCAATCCTTATCCAATACCAAATTAATTAAATCACACGAAAATATGAGAGAACTCCTGCTCAATTTGTCAGTTTTACCTATCGGTAGTTGTGAAGCTGAACGATCATTCTCTTGTGTTCATGGAATACACACTTGGCTTCGATCCCGTATGAGTACGGATCGACTGTCTGATATCTTTCTGTAATTTTAATAAAATTGCAATACTGTATCTCTCTCAGTTGATGATATTGCGAAACGTTTCATTGCTCTCCATCCTCGTCGCCTTTTTAACGTCTAAGCATTAAAGCAGGTATACAAATAAATCAAAATACAAATGAAATGTAAATACCTATGTATAGTTAGTATTTTCAAAATTGATACAAATAATTTTGGCTACAAAAAGTCGTTAGTAGAACTTTTGATGAATATTAAATTAATAAATTTAAATGAGTTTTAAAATATAAGTTTGTTCCCCTGACTCTGAATATGGTAATAAATGTTTTTATAAATTCAACAATTGTTTACAATAATCCTAAACAATAATGACATCTTATGTAATAGGCTACTGTCTTAATAATATGAGGGGCTATAAACCCTAACTCCGTCTGTAGATTGTTGATAGCTGTCTATGAAAATAATTAGTTAAAATTTTCAACTTAATATTAACATATATAAGTAACAAAATCTTTAACACAAAGTAGCAATATCCTTCGCTTTTTCGGTGGGTATTGATATTTTGGAGGTCAAGTTAGTAAGTGCCAGACTATGCATTGATACACAAATAATCAGAGGGTATTGGTCATATATAATAATAAATAATAATAAATAATCTTGAAATCGGGCCGTTGAATTAGCTGTCGGTTACCATTTTTTGATCAATTTGATAAGTTTAATCAATTTTAATTGAATGCTTTGATAAATATGTTTTGCTAAACGAAAAACATACACTTATTAAATTTTGTTAGGTGCAATTGTTAAAATTTAAGTTAGTTACAGTTAATATTTATTTTACAGCAGCTTGTGCTTTTTCTTCTATTTTTATTTTAAAATATGCTGCTCCAGGAAAACTACAACTAATAATAATACATATTAACAAAGAATTATATAAATAAATAATAATTTTACTAGGCAATTTATAAATAGTATTCGCTAAACTCCGCCACATAATAGTAATATAGTGTTATCGTTCTATAAACGGATGAAACTGATGCTCATCTAACCATCAAAGATCATTTGTCTAACAGTATATAAGCAAAAAATGCACAGCAAAACAACGCGGTAGGAAACTTACAAGCAACTATATATATATACACACAACATCACCAGAGTTTATCGATTTATTACAACGGAGCATTTTTTTGTCCAATGATAAATTAGTAGAGGAATAATGTAAACATACTTGCCTTAGTAACAAATAAGAAAAAGCGATGTATTGATCATTATATTAATGGGAAAATCCCACCACGCTTGCTGAGTGCATGCAACTGCTTGTCTTGGTTAAATCTTGACTCTATTTGAGGACAACATACTGTATTGTGAATTGTCATATATCTATAGCAGACAATCTTGTGTCATACATTCAAGTGTGAAGTATTCTGACGAAATTTTGTTTTCTACTACCTAGGTAACTATTAATGCCAAAGATCTTTCACGTGCAAAATCAAACTGCTTTGATTTTGGCATAGTTTAGTTAACGTTTCAAAAGATGACTATTAGCTATACCAAAGATGTCTCAAAAGTACGCTTGCTTGGATTTACAAGGCTCTTGTGGAAATGGCGAGGCAGTATTTACAAACTGTTATATCGCGAAATTTTTATATATGGTGTCCTATATTCATTGATCAGTGCCACATATCGTATACTTCTGAAAGGGGAATCAAAAAGGTGCGAACTATAATTTTGTGTTACTGCTTCTAAATATTCTGTGCAATCGTGTTATGCTCTACTAATAGCCTACTATAGTATTATTAATATATCTGATATCATATTTTCCTTAATTTGCAGCCTTTTTGAGAAAATGGTGTTTTACTTTGCGAGTTTTGAAAATCTGATACCGGTTTCTTTTATTCTTGGATTTTATGTTTCAATTGTAGTAGGAAGATGGTGGGACTTATTCTTAAATATTCCTTGGCCTGACAAGTAAGTCTGAATGTTACGTATTTGTATAATGTAGACTAATTAGTATAAATAATGTTTAGTTTATTATACCAGCCTACCATATGCAAATTTACGAGTATCAAAAAATAAGCATGATAAATATAATGTATAATTCATTAATAGGGGTTACCAAGAAGGATGCAATAAATGTTTAATTAATTATTAACATATTTTCTACTGGTTTGCTTCGTAAGAAATATTTTGATTTGCAGTCAATTAATAATAGGATTTGAGTATTTATTATAGCAGATATAATTGGTTGTGTTGTCCTAGTGTTAACCTTGTGTTTACCATATGATATTTTTTCTTATTAATAATTTATATATAGGATAATAATATTTTAAAAATACAATAGGTACCATAAATTAAAAAAATTAAATCGATAATTAAATTAGAACGGAAACAATTGTTTTCAGTCAGTGCTATGAGTATGGCATGTAAATTCTATTTACCCTGAATAGTTAAGTAGGAAAGTGGTTTTAGAAATGATTTTATATGGACTTGTGATTTAATATTTAAAAAATTTCATTTGATTTATAATTTTGAATTTCACTTGCTCAATATAAATAAAATTTACATTTATTCTCTGGTTCAATGGATAACTACCTTCGCTTTTATAAAGCAGATAACGATATAAAGATTTTCGTAAAATATTGAACGCAGGTGAATAAAACTATGTTTGTTATATATTTTATATTAATATTGAATTTGTATAATTTGTATAATTTGTAGAATTTATTGAATATATAGAATATATTATATTTTCAGTTGAAATCTACCTTTAAGTGAACATTTTGTAATGAAACATATTGATCTTGTTTTCTTAGTCGGGGGACAAAGAAAGGGTATATAGGTAGGCAACTATAATAAAACTGACCCACGCTTCCACCATAAACCTTAAATGTTGGCCACAGGAGGACAAGTCGCAATGAAAAATAAATTTTAAATTAATGCAACTGTCTTCATTATTTAATGCTTCAAGTGTTCTATAGCCTCTATATACATATATATAAACATCCGAGAATTTGTGAAACTATATACAATAGGTAGGTACTTTGTTACATTCTGTTTATGTTACATGATTCTTGGGAAGTCTTTAGTATGCTTGTTATGCTATTAACAAGCTACGTATATATTATACATATTCAGTTAATAATAAAAAAAATTTATAAGTAGATGTAAAAGAAATTGAAATCATGTTAAATTTGTGTTACGTTTCTAATAAACTAAATTGCGTTAATTGCTTTGAGGCATTAATTTCATTAGAAGCAATTTTTAATTTGTGTTAAAATCCAATCAAGAAACTTAAATAATATCTAAAACAAGATTATTTGGCTTTTACTGGTAACATTTTACATTGTAATAATTAGTTTTTATATTTTAATTAATTAAATTATTTAATTAATTATATTTTAATTTCCTAAAACGTAAATTATCCCATATATACTCAAGGATATGCATGAGGAAATATTCAATATTGTTACTTACGTTAGTCTGTGAATAACAAGTCTTTATATAATAAAAGGATGTAATAATTATAACATTTAGGTGTGCCTATCGGTATTTAACATCATTGTAATATAGGCTATATCTCAGACAAAATGTTCAAAGTCTCTTAGAATTTCATTAAAAAAGAACTACCCATTTGATAATTTTTAAACGTTTATTTCGATCTCAAAAATAGCTTTTTTAAATACGAACAGTTTCCCTTTCAAATAGTTCAAAAGCCGTCATATATGTTATCATTATCTTGTCAACCCTTCGTCCTTGGGGGGTTTACTAATTTTACTCATTGGCTAAAATACTTTGATCTAACTAAAAAATATGATTAATATTTGTAATTTCGAATATTTTAATAAACTATTGTATATAAAATTGTGTTATTATAGAACTATTTTATACACTCCCTGGATTTTCTTACTTGCCGATGGTATTGGGAGCTAAAACTTGCAACATTAATAGAAAAAAATAATTATCTTAAAATGTATATATTTGACTTGAATAATAAAATTAATTATTAAAATAACAATCAATTTAAACATTTCTCAAATAGCATTTATACTATTTATATCTTATTTACATAAGTAGTATAATAATAAAAATATACCACACAATTATACATTTCGTGATCTGTAATCAGATGCAAAAAGAATTAAGTTATGGCATATATGTTTATTTTGCGATAGTTTTTCTAAACTGGAGTTAAATGACGTAATCAGGTCATAAAAATGATACAAATAGATTATTTTTTTGAAAATCGAAATAGCTCGACACGTCTTTAGAAGGTAGGCTATCTGTATACAAAATTTCAACTTAATCAGATGGTAGGAAGTTTATTTTTCCAGTACATCCCCCTCCACGGAGCAAACGCTGCAGAGTGTGTCCACGAACAAAAGGTTAATACAAAAATAAAATATGATATAAAAAGTATATTTAATCATTTTTTAATTTTTTTATTTCTCATACTTAAAAAATGGTTTGAAATCATTTCCCGACTAGTTTCGATTTAAAAATAATTTGAGTTTTAATCGCTAAAACATTTTAGAAATATTGGAAGATGTTTAAACTTGACTCTTTTAGTCAGTTAGTTTCCAGATAAGGAATGGTCGGATTTAGCCACACATAAAAGCACCAAAAGGGGTGAGGCAAATTAACCCGCCATTATTTTGTTATTTAATGATCGACATATTTTGCAATAAGCCCCTACCTGTTCAATCCTTATTAATGCACTTTTTCAAAGAATTTTAGCTAAATGGACTAAAAACCGATCTTTCACTTTGTTTTTCCTGTCTAATACATTATAATTAGAACTACTTTGTCACTAATTGTAGACAGCTAATCAAGAATTTGATTAGAAAACAAGTTATCTGTAAAAAATATCTTAGACTTAATTTAAGCTTCCAAAGTTACTAGTGTTCCTAGACTTAATAGTTTATTTTAAAAAAAGAACAAAATAATATTATACAGTGACAAAAACGTTCATAATTATAATATGTAATCGGTTTAAAGGTGTTTATACTGATAGTCGTGGATTGTCAATTCGACTGCGGAAGATTTAGTGAAGGTAAAAAATAATTAAAATACAATATTGGACGACTCATATATACAATATGATTTATATATTATTGATAAGAAATTTGTAATTTTATTTATAAAAACACTAATATAAATTTACAACTTTAAATTCATACGTTACTTCTAGTTAAATAAAATTAAAACTTTCAAAAATGTAATTGTAGGTGTCTTCAAATTGATTGAAAAGGAGCAAGTTAGTTAAAAGAATCTGAACGATTATAAAGAAAAATTACCCAAAAAATTTGCGAAAGTTTCAGTTTTCTAAAATGGCCCCCTAAATATATGGAAAGTAGGGCTCTATACTTGTCTATCTACAATTAATTACTAATACAAGAACATAACTAGATCATGTTATAAGGATGATATTAATTTTATAAAAATTAGGTATTAACAGTGAAAAGATTGTGACAGACCTTTAATCATTTTGACAGACTAATTGTGACTAATTGTGAATAATTGTGACTAATTGGGACTAATTGTGACTAATTGTGAATAATTGTGACAGACCTTTAACAGACCTTTAAAGATTGTGACAGACCTTTAATAATTGGAATGTTAATCATGCGACCTCTTTTTTTCGAATCACAAGATTGTCGACATACTTCACTGTTCATATCCAAGGAAATGACTTCAGTTCTCGTCTAATTCGTCGTACGCTAATCCGATATTTGATGCTCGGCGAAATCATAGTCTTCATGTCAATTTCACCCAATGTGAAGCGGCGATTTCCAACGATAAGTCATCTCGTTGAAAGCGGTAAGCTTATATATATATATATATATATATATATATATATACAATATATCGCATTACAAAAACCGTATACATATATATAGCAATTTGCATTATAGTAACATTTGATCTTATCTGAATAATGTCTTATTTGTGTTATAATATGTGGTTATATAACAAATAAATAGAAAATAAACAAATTATTTATAGTTATTTAATATCCTGATAAATAAATGTAACTTGTCATTTAAACAATCTTATACATTGTACCATACGAGTTATTAAGAAGTTGTCCAACTAGTTGATAACAAATTGGAATAATAAACTGAAACAATAAATTATAAACAAATAGAGATATTGTGGAAATTTATAAATTAATTTATTAAAAAAGAAAGAGTATTTGAACATTTTTTTAAAATTGCTTTGCTATTATAGTTTCAATTTGTTTCACTAAATTCTATAACATCTAAAACGTTAAAACCCTGTTGTATTATTCCACTTTATGACATGCACGAGATATTTAACTAATAATCATATAACAGTTGTTGAAATTATTATATAATTACGAGATTTCAAATTAGGCATTGCAAGACATTCTGAATAATTATTAAATAAATTAGACAAAACTGTATATGATACTTAACTATGTGTGATTTTCATCAACTATTTTATTTATTATTTTTCTCAATAAATGAAGTTGTTTTCTGCTTGTATTTAATAATGTGTAACAACGTAATGTAAATAAATTATTATTTTGCAGTGTTTATTAATCCGTTTCTGTATTTAATATTCTAAAATACTGCCAAAAATAACAAATCTTAATGCGATGATCTGGTGTTTGCACTCTTTGAAAAAGCGGGTTGGAATAATGTACATATACTATATGGAGACACCTGAAAATAATTTTTAAAAAATTTGCAACATAAAAATACAACTAAATAACACATACATACTGTCGGCATCATAACATAAATTGAGGGCAAAGAAATACTGCCTTTAAAGTAATGTATTTTTATGATACTTGTCGGGTTTTTTTTTACTAATCTATTACGTAAATATTAATAGAAACGGCTAACATAGAAATTTAGTTTAGTCTGTGTGTATTCCATTTCTTAAAATGCGATTTTTCCTAGAAGATTTCAATTCGGAATATTTAATTTGTGACTTTACAACATTTTTAAATTAAATTCAGAAATAATTAAGTAAGTATATATATTTTGAATTTCGTAATATTGGTATAGGTAGCATTTTAAACATACAGTTGGTTGGAGTCCAACTCATCGTGATAAATATAATTGTTAACAATATCAAAACTGTATCATAGAGTCATATACATATATATTGTATATATAAGAAAAAAAATGTTCTCAGCACTGGTAAGTATACTAAACTAACTCTAAAAGTTTATAGTTTTCTCAGTAGGTGTTCGCAATACAATATTCTTAGCTAGCAATTTGTCATTGTTGTATATTTAAATAAATGAGGTCAATCAAACAGTGGAATGAATCTGTTTACATCATCATGTCTTTGTAACCAAAGACAGAAAACTACTGAGCTGTGTAAGTGCGCGGCCGATAGACAGCTGGCTACTGTTATTTATGCATTATTGTTTGATTTATTGATTAAGCGATTTCAAGAAACAAAAAATCACACGAAGTTGTTTGTTACTCAGTGACATCATTTTGTTTTCAGGTTGATTCTCGCTATAAAGGTCTCTACCAATTTAGTTATTTAAAGTTTGTTATGTTAATTTTTAATTAATTTTTAATTTTAAACGTTTGTTTTACAAACTATTATTTAAATTATATAAAAAAAATTCAAATGATATAATTTTAACTAATTTTCATTCACCAGTATATATATATGGGTACCTATTACATAAATGCGCTTGTTTGAAAGTACACTAATAAATCAGGAAAACTTCCAACTTGTCAAATGTACAATATATAAATATATACCAGTAGATCATTAATGATTAATATGATAATTAGCCGGTAAACTAACAATCATTATCTTTATTTTGTCAATTATTAAATTAGCATGTACAGCTAGGAAGACTAAAATAAAAACCGCCAACGGATATAATGGGGTCAGATAGAATACGGATCGCATGTGAGGCAGTCCAACTTAGTGTTAAAAATAACACGCTTAGATTGACTAAATGAACTCCCTGTAAACTTAATTAGTTGTTGTGCTTTTAATGTTATTGTCCCTAGAAGAAATTACTGCTTTAATAATTCTACCGAAGTTAATTGAAAAAGCTGGCTATTTCTTTCTAATATATAGCTATTTTATTATCAAGACAAATATTTGACCAGAGAAATATCTAACTTTTTGCTTAACTTTAAAAAAAAGAGGGTTGGGTAATTTGAGAATAAACTGTTTTAGTTATGTTAGTTTAGTACACGTACTAATATGTTTGTAAAATTTATCGAATAACGCAATTATGTTTAAATGAAATATCGTCATAAATTTAACAAAAACTAATGAATACGTTTAATTTGTTAGTTTTTAAAAATCAGAGCCTTACTTAAAAACGGTTACATACCATAAAAATGTGTATAAAACTAATTGATAGTATAGTATACATTATATTTATTACCCGCGTGACTCGGACATACCTTGGCTTCAGGTATTATGACCCGTAACGAACAAAAGGTGTTTGAAGAGCTCAACTGTCCGCACCATAAATACTTCGTCCCGATTCATTGGGCCGCTATGCTGCTGGGAAGGGCTCGTCGATTGCAATTGATTGCGGACGATTTCTCCTTCAATACCATACTTCAGGTACACTTTTCTGTTTACGCTATTAAAATGCTCCTGATAAAGTTTTCTTTTTTAAACAAAGTAGACTTTTTACTGTCTGATTATTATTGGAAGTAATTTCATAATTAAACTTCTGTTAAGTATACTATTGAAATGTACTAAGTATAAATTTATTCAAAATATATATTGCACATGTTACGTATAATTTTTTTTAATAAATTGAAATGATAAAATATGTTAATTTCTAAAATCTATATCTGTTAGCGTTATAAGCATACACAGGTTTCTTTAGTATGGCTATTTTTACAATCTAATAATAAACCTATAACAAAAATGGTTTTAATTTACAACGAATTTAACAATATTGTTGTAATGTTCTTATCTATATAATATGGAAAACATTAATAGTCCTCTCTTGACTGTCAAAAATCATTGCCGATAAACATCAAACAGCTTGATAACTTTTTTGTTGATTATTTTAATAATTAAAATTTGCGTTTACTTCTGTGTGTTTATCATTGAAAACTATACCCACAATGTGCCTACCTTGGCGCAATGTTTTTATACTAAGCACCCATGTAAATAATGACTGAAGTCTAGGTTTTCTTAAATTCAACGAGTCTAACTATTTAAATTTGATACAATATTTATTGTACAAGTTATTGTTAAGGACCTTATTATAATTGCAGTCCTTCCAACTGTCTTGGTTTCGCCAGATTTACAGATTGGATACATAAATAGAGTATCTAAACAGATCAGATGGAAAATACACGAATGGCTACGAATGCCATTTTCCGAAATTAATTTCCATTTGGTTTGGCTTCTATAATAAATGAGAGGTTTACTATTTAATAATGATTATAATAGTATTTTATAATTTTAGAGTTATTTTAAATAACAATTCTAGATATGATTTGTACTCCATGTCGAACTCTTGAAGCTCAAGGAGTGGAGTTGAGTGTTTTATGTATGTGTGGATGGATAGTGAGACAGAAGACTAAGCTTACATTCAATCAGAATCTAAAAATATCTATTTTAATATTACCATAATAAGCGCAACTGTAGGCTATACATTTACTAACTAAACTTAACACCGAGTATCCCTTTCTGTTATAAGGTCACATTGATTTGTATGTAATCTAGTTGTTCTCCAATTTTGATTTATGCTTATCTCTATATTAATATAAAGTATATGTTAATAATAAGAAGAAAGCCACAAAACAGTATATAAAATTTTATTATTGAGTCGACGTTTCGATTTCATAAAGAGATCACTATCAAGATGGAATTTACAGTAGACAGGTAGAAAGAGAATCACAATATATACATAGAGCACAATTTATAAAGAATACAATTGAAGGAAAGAGGAAAGATGAAAAAGCAGAAGAAAGGGCGACAAAGAAAGAATACAAATAGACAGACGTAGAAAATGAAATGAAAAAGCATAGCATAATAGTACAAACAGTAATAAAGTCATGAGACACAAAGAACCAGAGAAAAGAAAAGGCTTTATCTCTATTCTTGATGTTCTTATCACCAACACTTCTAATATTATAATAAACTATTTTTTAAAGTAGTTCACCGCAAAGTTATTCATTCGAACTCTGTTCTTAATTAATTTAAATTGAAATTAGTGTTGCACAAAGTCCATTTCTTAAATCGCTTCGCGTCTGTAGTAACAAAACCCTTAATAATAAATAAATTATATTTGTTTTTATTCCATGTAACAACTTATTTATCCTATTTACATTCTTAGTATGGCTCTATCTCGTTGAAAAAAGTATTTTTCAATCCTAACTTGTTCTAATTTTAAGTTTGAGATGAAAAATAAATGTTAGGTTCCGTTTGTTCCGGTATTGAATTCCTCTTTTAATAAATAATTCGTTAAATCGTTTAACTCATGTTTCATTTATAAGTATCCCAATAACCTTAAATCCAATGTATAGTCTCTAACTCTAATACAAGATGTCCGAGCAACACCGATGTCTTTGGAATTCCAAGTAAAGATTGTAATTAACGTGATATTTCTAAACGTATAAAAGAACATTATAGCCGATATCGTTAACAGTATCTCTAATAATAGTCTTTTTATTCAATTATTTATTCAGCATTATTCCAATTTCCAAACTATACAGCTGTGGCAAAAAGTCGGTTGACTTCTTTAAAAAACAAATTTTTTATCAAAATTTTAGCTAAACAATTAATACGAAGCATTTTTGTAACTTTTTTGTGCACAAAAACCATATGCATGTTCCATGCAAATATTTTAATGATTTGAAAAATTGTGGTACGTTACGGGAAGGTTGTTTATCTATACACTTGCCTACATCTGCCGTGTTCAATTTACGTGCATATTTCTGTCTTCTTTGTAGTTTTTTAAATTTATTTTCTGACATTATGGAGAAATCAGAGTTACTACGAGGTCAAATTGTTGCTCTATTTAATGCTGGAATATTGCAAATTAACATTG
>JAUZND010091783.1:0-15047 GCA_034780555.1 Coelogynopora nodosa
ATAATGTGAAACAACTCTCAATTCTTTTCGTGAAAATTGCATTTTTTCATAATCCCTGCTGTACCTCCCCCCTTAAGAAGTACATGATTTACAATTGAATATACATGCAACATTTTTGAATTTCTTATATTATAGAAGCTTACTTTTGTGTTTGAATATAACTTTGCCATTGAACTTGTCCACAAATCTCGACTAAGTGGAAAACATATTGCGATATATGTAAATAGAAAGTGTTTTTACTGACCTTATTAAGACTGTGGGGGCTTAAACCCCCAGTCATACTTCTATATTAAACAATAATCGAGGGGACTAAGAGTATTTATATATTTACTTTTGAACGACATGATTTTTTTCATAATTTTTATTTGGTTTGACTTCCTAAATTATAGATTTTTTTACTAATATGTACAAATTTACTAAAAAAATATATTAAAAATATATTTAAAAATTTAGATATAGAAAAAAAATTAAAACTATAAAAAAAACTTGTACAAATGTAGTAAAAAATGCGAGACTGAAAAGTAAAAGGAAAGTAAAGTGGTGCGACATCACATGCTAAATCAATCGACTACAATTAAAAGGAAATCAATCACAGTGTAAATTGTGCACCGGGATCCCTGGTAGATGAGACGAATATAAAATATTGGGAAAATTAAATAAAACATTAACCTTCATTACGATTTTTCAAAAAATCTGTTTTAAGTATTTTACATGCAAATTATATTTTATGGAAGTATAAAAGTTGACTTCAATTTTATTCATGAGTAGATCTGAACAATTGACAACAATTAATAATAAAAAAATTATTATTTAAAAAATGTGTTACTATAGTGCTCTTAATAAGTAATACATTACTTAGAAATTTTAATCATTCTTATTCGTTAGTAACTACAATATTATAATGTATTAGTAATAATTAGCTATAATTAAATTACCTACAACTTATAATAACGAATTATTATTTTTTATAGGTACCATTAAACAAAAGGCTCCTAATAAATGTATAAAGTTTTTTGCACTATTATTGGTATATTTACTATATTATTGGTATATTTACTATATTATTGGTATATTTACTATATTATTGGTATATTTACACTGTTATTGGTATATTTACACTGTTATGGGTATAATTACACTATTATTGCAGCGTTACTTTTGTTATTTAAGCTTTTATCAAAATTTAAAAATTCGCACATTTATTAAATCATAGAATTAAATTCGGTGACTATTTTAAAATAAAGTAACTTATATTTTACTACTGCGACATCAAAAATATTATGCGAAACGTTTAAAACATTCAATTATATTTTTGTGCCTGTTACTGTGACTGTGACTGTGACTGTAACTGTAACTGTAATTGTGACTGTGTAATAGATTTTGATGTAACAAAAAATTATTAAGTAATTATTCACCACATTTTTTGTTTAACAATTTTGACAATTGACAATCATTGACCATTTTACTTCAAATTATTGAAATAGCAAATAATCTGCATGTCATAACTACGGAAATGGTACAAGTTATAGCACAATAATATTTTAAACAGTTCAAGCATTTATCAAGCCACTTCTTAGTAACGTAACAAATCTACTGTGTTTTCCCATCTTATTAGGTTTTGAAAATGTTTTTGCGTTATTATTGTCTTCTATCAGTTGTTCATCTATTTTTAAAATAAAAACTTTTCGAAATGATTATGCTCCATACACCATTTAATTTATTCTTAATTTATTTATTCTTAATTGATTTTACTCCATACATATTTAAGAAATTTACCTGATAATATAAAAGTGATAATATTCAATGGAATTTATACATTAAATAATTAAGGAAGCTTTATTTCAAGACGAGAAAACATGATGTTATGACAAATATGCATAATGTTGCCTTTATTATATCATATCTCATTTGGGATTTACGTTATAATATATAGTCTAGATTTCATATTTATGTATCTCTAATATGTATGAGATGCATGATGTGGATATATCTAGATATAGCAATGTAGTAATATCTAGATATATATTAATATATATATATAATTTAATGTCTCAGAATGTATATAAATATATGTCGATAATTATAAATTCCCGCTAAGATTATTAATTTGCTACTTTTGGTTTTCCACACCGTATTGATTTACATTATACCATATAGTAGACTCAGAGAAGATATAGGCAAAAGAATATAAATTATGAACAAATCGACAATACAGAAATATTCACTCTGCTAGGTAATCGAATCCAATTATACCTCCTAATGGGTACCCCAACATGATTTCCATATACTCCAATAGAACCTCAATAAATGGATTAAAGAATTCCTATATATTCTCATTTATTAATAAGTTTTAATAAATTATATTTAAAATTTATTCTGTGTAATGTTCCAGTGTTTTATTATCAATCAGAATAATGTAGAATATGTCTAAAAATTCCACATTTAATTCCCATTTAATTCCAAATTAAAACTTTGTTTAATGTGTAATTTCATTATAACTACGAGATACGAGGTATGTTTACAATTAGTACATTACCTATTGAGTTATCGGTTTAATAATTTATCAGGCAGGTAATTAGTAAATAATGATTTTATTGTTCTTACCATTATTAAGTTTATTATACGTTCAATAATCAGCAGAAATACGACAGAAAAGCCCTAGATGCATAATGCACAGAAATTAAACAAACTTGAATTAAGTTATTGTTAAAGTAGAACTCAAACAAATTACACTTACTATCCAATTATGACAATATTCAATTATACGATAAAATATCTAGGATATAAGGAAAATATTTCACCACCCCATTATTCTAACAATTTTAATAAAAATTAATTATATTTCAATATTTAAATCATTAAAAAAAATAATACTACAATCATATTAATAGTGATAAGAATATATACTTATATATATTAGTAGGATATGAGTGATCACTACAAGTCAGATAACAATAGATCATGACAAAGTGGACAAACTGGAGCCCGTCGTCACAAGTCAATTAAGCGACTATTTAAACATTGAAGAATAACCCAACTTGAATTCAACTTGAAACCAACTTAAATCCAGCGTTCTCTATTTGGCCGAACCACTCCTACGTCTGACATTCACGGAAAACAGGGAGATTTACTTCGCCTTGCTAGCGGTCGGTGTACGATCGTATAACTGTACAGGGTAGCCAATGAATATTTTCGATTTTGGATCTGGTCGCTATTAGATTCTACTAAAATACAATGTCATAAACCTGGGCCAACATAGATAATATGCATATGTGGTAAGTTTAAATCTACGCGGCATAAAAATTCGATACCATGCAGAATAGTGGATAATCTACACGGGATATCAATTCCTCAAACCTGTCTGATTATATGGACACCGCTGACATCGCAGTAGCTTTCGCGAGTCAAGAGATACAGCCAACTACTCATCCATTTTCATCCAACTTTGTCAAATCATTATAATTTTTTCTCTGATAACTGCACGTGCTACAGTCTTTAACATCGACAGTGAGTATTTTAAGTATACGGGGTTGTGGTGTATCCTTGTCGATCACATTCTAAAGGTGTGGGTAGCCAGAGGCGCATTACATGGGGTACTCCTCATTGTCCTATATCCATTATTGAAAATGTATTTTGTTATTTATGAGTCTAGGAACTAATACATGTGAGCCACTGTTATATGGAGATATTCAAACATTAAAAAATGTACGTGATCAACTTTCCAATTGTATTCTCTCTGAAAACATTTTAATTTTTTTTTATAACGCATGCTGTGAAGCTGGATATAAAGTTCGGATTAGGTGCGATATCGGCACACGTTGAAAAATACATTATCTTTTCCAGAACAATAAATTAATCATTTGGGTCAATTTGTTTGATAAAGAGTACAAGCAGGCTTTACTTTTCACTGGTGTCAACCATGACGTATTGAAAAAGTACTCTCCTGATGGGGGGGAATTCAGTTTTAATTTTAGGGGGAGTTTCAATTTCGGTTACTGTTGGGTGAAGAGTCATCGATGAGTAATTATATGTTTTTATCTGAGTTGGAGTGACCACTCAATTACAATTTATATTCAATAAATAACAAATTTAATAATAAACGGCAAATACATATGTTTGGATACAATATAATTAAATGTCACTGATATTAATAATATTTTGATGCAAATCCAACTACAAATAATCTAATTTTTCATTTAAAATTCATGACTTCAATGATATTATACTTTTAATATTATTATATACATAATTGTGTTGTTCCTAATAGTATTATATTCAATACATTAGGGGATTGGAGTTGAATTGTTTAACGACGCTATGATATAAACAATAAATGATAATAATTAATAATCTTAATTGGTTTATTTAATGAATTTTATTATTTATAATGCTTATGTTATTAATGTTGTACTACAAATTAAATTACAACGTATTAATTCATTATAAATGTTTTACTCTAATGCAATTCATATTTGTAACATTTCGTATAGTTAATATTGTTGATACTTATAGCATTATATAAAAAACATTGAGAGAGTATTGAAATAATAATCAGTAGTGTTTTATTTATTTTATTTCAACTTATATTGTTGTTAATACTCCCTGGTGTAGTACTTCACTTTCGCTTCCTTAATCAATCGTGAACTGTTTAATGATTAAATATATAATGAAAATAGTACTGGATGGAATAAATTTCTTTGTGTTCTTTTTTCCTAGAAGATTTTTTTAATGAAAAATAAACCTTGTGAAAAACTTTAGAAAATAATTTTCCTCTCCATTTTGTTACCGTTTTTTCCATTCAAATTTCCGTGTCACACTCAAACTTTTCGAATGATGTTAACTTTCATATATAAATTGAATATTTTTTTTCTAGCAAATTCAACATATATATGTCAAAGCTATAATGATCTTCCCTCTAGATAAAATCAATCGGTTACATTCGTGCAAGTTCGGTTAAATATGTTTATTTATTTCAAATAATAAACGTACTTTTGTTATACACTGTTCTTAAGAGATAAAGATATTCCAAATGCAATAACTTTTTTTGCAACTTTTTCGATATACAGTAAACGACATATAGAAAAGAAATAGAAAGTCGTTCGTCAATTTTTTTTATTGATGAACTAAGCCACTCCCTTGGTAAATAAATAGAAATGGCAGGACACAACCCCACATTGCCGCGTGAGAAGTGTTAGATGTTTACATACGATGTATGAGCATAGAAGCTAAGTCACAGAATTTGAAGGGGATAAGATCTGCTATATATGCTTATACCACCTTTAAGCTTTTAATTAAAAGCTATTTTTATTATTCAGCTTATCAACTTTGAAAAATCATTGTTAATATTTTCAATTTTCACAGTGCAAGTGAACTTTGACTGTTTTTGTCCGCGTAGAAAAAAGTACTTGTAAACATACAATGAAAAGATTGTGAAAAACACAAACTACAAACTACAAAGCCCCTATAAAACTATATGGCTAACCAAACAAATAGGATGTTTCGATCCTTATATTTAGCTATTAACTTATTCTTTGTTCTAAAAGGTAGACCGTTATATGAATATGAATATTAATAGTCTATATCTATATTAACAGCTATTTGATATATGTAAATGTAATTTTTTGAGAAATTGATTTATGTCACAGACAAAAATTATTTTTATATTATTTATACATCTTGCGATTTCTCTTTGCGATGGAATTTTATACTGATATTACTACTATATAAAATAATAATAAATAATTATTAAAAATATAGTAATTATAATTATTATATATATATAATTATATAATAATTAATAATAAAATATTACCACCATTATTTTTTTTATTATGATTTGGCAAACTTCTGAAATGATCTTTGAAATAAATATCTGTGATTAAGAATAAATATTTGTTGTACATAATTATTATTTTTTATTTATTGAAATCATTTTAAAACTTTTAATTATTATTAAAAATGAAATATTTTTAGGAAACACATTTTACCAATGAATAGATTTTTTTTATTTATGCTAAACTATGTTTTCAGGGTGTTTTAATGTACACTCTACTGTATGGCACTTAAATGATAGCATACCATTAATTTTTCTTACAGTATATGAACAGCTGAAAAATATTTTTTAAATTAAAAAAAAAGTTGCCTGAAACATTTTAACTATTCTAAAGAAAATTACGTTTACATGATTTATATTATTCAAAATTTCTTCAAAATCATGAAACATAAATTAGTAAACAGTTACAAATAATTTAATTTAGAAGAAAACGTTTTGGTTGAACTTCTGATAATGTTAGACTTTTACTACTTTTACCTCTAACAGAACATTAAATAGAAAAATAGTGTTGTCTTACATTGTATATATAAATTATAAAATTATGAAATCAAAATTAAACGACAAAAACAGTAATTTAATCGACCGGTTAAACTTAACACTTTTTCATTTCTGAATATCAACATTGAAGTATAGACGCAAAATTTGGTGGTCGGTAATTGCTCACTGGACATTTGCTCACTTTTCATGCGACCCAGCCGGACATCAACTAAAGAGACATTTGTTCACCATCCTTTTGTTCTATTATAAATTTATGTTTTATAAAAAAATTATTATATGAAGAGATCAAAATCTAATTTTAAATATATAATATTAATTAAAATTTTATTTAAATATTTAGTTTTATCTTTCATATGTGTGTATTTTAGTTACCTATTGTTCCCATATTAAAATTTTGGACAAATTTACATTTGTCTCTCATATGATATAAATGATTAAACATTATTTATCAATTTAAAGTGTTTTTTAAATTATTTTCTTCATTAATATTGTGTTTAAAATTATAGTTGTAAATATACATAGATTTATATAGATTTATAGATTTATAGATTTATAGATTTATAGATTTATAGATTTATAGATTTATAGATTTATGGATTTATAGATTCATGGATTTATAGATTTATAGATTGTAATATATTAAAAATATCATAAAGACGAAATATGAGAAAAAATAACACGAAAATAAAATAATAATACTATAATGATAATATATATAAAATTAATAATAATATCAATAACATTAAAATAAACAAAAGACCAGCTCTAGAGACGAAACTGTAAATAAACTTTTAAATAAACATTAAATATTTTATGAAAGATATATAAATATAAACACAGGTGTTGCAATATTAGTTAAAACTTCTCCAATAAATAAATAAATTAATTATTACTATAATTATATAATTATAGAAGTAAATAAAAGTATATAAATATATATAAATAAGTATTTCAAAGTTATTGGGTACTTACAAATAACTTAATTAAATTATAATTAAAATTTTATTTTGATAATTTTATACAATAAAAATAACGAAGACACAGTCCGGTTGGGTCACTTGAAGTGTGATCAACTGTCGGCTGGGTCACTTGAAGGATTTATTATATTTATTTATTTATTTTATAATTATTAATTATTTTAATTATTATTATATTATATTATATTTTTTTATTATTTATTTTTATTTTATTTATTATTTTAAACTATATCAACATTTTGAATAATTAATAAATTAAGGAAACATTATTCTCCTTTAAATATGAATGACATTTTTTTTTAAAATCCACCAAATGAATTCAAAATATACTCAACCACCATTTAGACTAAATCCGCAAATATAATATTTAACCTAAGCAAGTATATTTTTCTTTCTGTTCAACAAGTTGAATCGTTCAAATAATTGATATTATAATTTTGCAAGTTGTAAATAAAACAGGCTGTGATTGATAATTAATTTCACAAATATACAAACATGTCAAAGTCATCATCAAGGATCAATGTCAACCTTAAATCGTATGCGGTATAATCAATTATGAAAACCGAAAAATATCTTAGACTATATTTCTTTGCTGTTTTTTTCTCTGTGGATTGTTTTAAAAAATATATATTAAGCTGTTTTTCTTAGAAAGTTTAGTTTGTTCTCATCATAAAACAAGTACATATATTGACGGATATTCCATAAATAAAGAGTATTTCTAAATTATTAAAATGAACATACAATAGTAATATACTTGTATAATTGTATAATGGTATTATAAATTATAAAAGTATATATAGTAGAAGAGAAGAGAATAGAACATAAAATATATATTATTCTTTTGAATAAAAAATACTTACCTTATCATTTTAATCCGATTTCATTCATAATTTACTGGAATCCAGTAAAACAAAATAGAATTTTGTAATAAAACGATACTTTTAACATTGACTTAATATGAGTTTTTGTTTAAGTATAATTGATATTTGTCATATGATACAGTTGTTAATATATATTTATTGCATTTATGCATTAATGAGCTAATTAAATTAGCCTATATATCATTTTCATATTTAATGTAGTTGTTTATATAATTTTAATTGTTTCCGGTCCAAAAAAATTAACATCGACATAATATATAAATAACATTTATACAATAATATTTTAGAATGATTGGTATATATCATAATCTACGTTTTGTTACTGAAATAATATTTATATTCTTCATCTATTTCGGCAAACTATGGCATACACATCGACTTTTTTCTTAAAAATGTGCAATGATTTCGTGACCAAAGCATTATATAATAACGGGTAAAAATTTTATAATACTTCCTGAATTCATTGTATTGCTCTGACTAACCTCTCCCATTGTTCACCTGGAAATTTGTCTAAACGATGTGCACACACGAAAATGAGTTTCGTCAAAACGCTTCGACTTGTGTCTCCACATTCTTATGTGTCTCCTTCCGATCGGAAATAGAAAGCTTCTTCACATCTTTCATGAGAAAGATCTATAGGCTTCACTTTCTATAAACAAGTGTCAATATTATGGAAGTATGTGAATAGTTTAAGGCTTACTAGTACTAAAAGTCTATCCTATATGTAGTCACAGTTTATACTGTGGAAATTATTTTTAAATTATCTGGAAGTTATTTCGGATTCACCGAAGACTTCTGGTGAAAAGATATCATCTTATTATTCTTTTTTTCTCCGCTTATGTACTGTAAATATTGTCTAGTGAATGTAATTTTAATTGTGAATATTATTTCTTTTTATGTAGGATACATTTGTTTAATTTACAATCATCGGAGTCTTTTAACCAGAGTTTAAATTAATAAATTTCACCCTTAAATTTTTTTTTATCCTTAACTTCGTAACCAAATTTAAAAAAACTATTTTGGTGGATATTTATTTATCAAAGTGGAGCAAATTTATATTCACAGAACACAGTTCTATTTAAATTTACATTAAACAAGCCGCGAGTTATAAGTATTGAAATTGTAGTTCACTTTTCACAATACAAAATATAGATTTTACACAATCCAATTACAAAAACCGGATAAATCGGATAACATCTATACGAGTCAGCAACGTAACGATTTCATAGTCGTTTCGCCTATCGGGTAAAACGAGACTATTAAATAGTTTCGTAGCTGACTCTAAGATGCTATCTAAAATATTTTGTTAAATTTTACTTTCAAATTGTGTATTGCTATAGATATTGATAAAAATATTTTTAAATATAAAAGCAATTATGTAATAAATTATTATTATATAATTATAATTATTATATATTATACATAAAACCATCCTAGCCATAAAGATAGCATAATTAAAAGTTAAATTTAAAATAATTAAATTGCTATGTCATTGACAGTTATTTTGTTATTAGCACGTTGTGTTATTCTGTTTAGGACATTGATATTGAATAATTAGTGCGTGATATGCCTAACAGGCAATATAAATGAACAGCGAATAGAAATCAAGGTCATTACATCGGTATTTCTTAGATGTTTTTATGTTTTGTAAGGCAGTTTTAGTCATTGTGAAACTATGAAATTTAACAAACGATCGCGTTGCACAAAATGTTGCCTTGCACAATGAAGGCATTAATCAAAGTGAAATAGCTGCCAAATTGAATGTCAGTCAATCAGCTGTTTCGAGATCACTGAAAAGATACAAAGAAACTGGATCATTCTGTTACAAAAAGTCCCTTGGAGCACCACGTTGCACCACCCCACAAACAGACCGAATAATGCGGAGGATGGTAGTTAACGATCCCACCTGTACTTCAACCAATATCAAGTCTGAACTTCCAGTACAAGTGACAGTCAACCATAGAACCATCTGCCGCCGACTCCAAAAGGACTTCAAACTTCATTAGTACCACCCTGCGTTAAAGGCTCGACTTTCAGCTAAGAACATAAGAGACAGGCTTGCATTTGCAAAGAGATTCAAAGACTGGACTGCAGAACAATGGCGTGCTACAATGTTTACTGACGAAACAATCATTAAACAGTTCTATTCATTCAGCAGCCGTGTCAGACGCCCCGTTGGAGAGCGATACAACCAACGATACACCATCCCCAGGGTCAAGAAATCTCCGTCGGTAATGATCTGGGGCGCCATTTCAGGCCGAGGGAGAGGTGGCCTATGGTTCATGCTATACAAAACACAACAATCAATGCAGCCGTCTATCTCAGAATCTTGAAGGAGAAGCTCCCAATATTCATGGAGATGCATAATTGCACCCACTTTCAGCAGGATGGTGCCCCTTGCCACACAGCACGGACCATCAAAACTTGGATTGAAGAGCAGGGCATCAGCCTCATCCCGTGGCCTGGCAGTTCTCCGGATCTCAATCCCATCGAGAACTGCAGGGCTATTGTGAAAAGGAAGGTCAGCGCACACAAGCCAACATCGATGCAAGACCTCATAGACAATGTAAAACAAGTTTGGTGCACAGAGATCTCCGAGGAATACTGTTCTCGCTTGGTGAGTTCAATGCCCAGCAGGATTTCAGCATTTCTAGAAGCCAAAGGAGGGCCTACAAAATACTGACATATATTTAAAAACTTAAGTAAGACATTGTTTTTTTTAACTATTTTGATCAATCCTGTATTTGTTCTTCCATAAATGTGAATATTCGTTAAATAAATGTTATAAAAAATCAATTAATCATATATTTTTGCTTTTTTGTATAAAAATCAAATTATGCTATCTTTATTGCCAGGATTATATATCTAATTTAAGTATGGTTTCAATGAAGTGCGTTTTTATAATCTCATCGAAAGTAAATATTTCAATGGTCAGGATAATGTTATAGCCTCGAAATTGTTAAAACATATTGTTCATACTCAAAAAGGTGAACTTGAGTGATGTAAAGAAAAACACAAGGATCAGCGGAATAAAGACATACTATGCGTAGAAATTGCTGCCCTATGCCACGATATTGGTAGGGTTTCATTACATAACAATTCTTTGCGATTCTTCTCCTTTGTTTTTCACTATATATGTATTGAAAATATATTTGAGGTCACGGTCCTTTTTCCCATTTTTGGGATGCAACATTTATTCCTCGAATGTCTCAATCTGATAAAAAGCATCAGAAAAAGGTAACATGTTTCTTATTACTTTATTATAACCAGTTTTTATTCAATTTCTTGTTTAATGTTAAATTGTATAATTATATTTTAGATGTTTTCACTTAAATTATTATTTGCGATTTTTTGATAACCAGTTTTTATTCAATTTCTTTTTTAATGTTAAATTGTATAATTATATTTTAGATGTTTTCACTTAAATTATTATTTGCGATTTTTTATTTTTCATTATTGACAGAAATATTATTTGACATTTTTTAGCACGAAGAATGGAGCGAAATAATCATAAGTGACTTATTCAAATTATTGGCTGATGACTTTGAATCTGCAGGCATAGATGAAAAAGAAATCAATTTCATCCAAAGTTTGATCCACGGATGGGATAATACAAAGGGAAAGACTATATCTAATGTATTACATATTACATCAGATTTAAAACAAACATTGAATTTCTATTATTTTTTATTAACATTTATTCAATTTTTTCAATTTAAATAAAAATTGTTTATTAAATACTGTATTTTTTACTTAATTTTGTTAATGTTTCTTAACAAAAAATGTTAACAATAGATATTTATACGCCTTTCCCATTTTATGTTCAATCGGCTGTAATAATTAATATTTCATATATTTATAAAAATATATATTATAATTTATATTGAATAATTGATGGATATTACCGTACTCTCGACTTCAAAGGAAATATTTCAATGTGTTGCAAACATTTTCTTTGGGTTTCACAAAGTCAAACAGCATATTATTTTCCGCAAATATAGGATATGTGATATACGAATTCTTATCAAAGAATAAAAACCCTGTCTGTCAAATATGTGCATATCAGTTAGTTATCAAATGATTGTACGCTTCATACAGACACAGATCTCATAGAGTTGTTTAACCACATTCTTTCTTTTATTTTTTATCACAGATATTAATTGTTGCAGCATATATCATTGTCATTTAAAATAGTCAAAACATTTATCTTTAACACACCTTATAAACTATCACAATTGACAGAAAAAAAACATTAATAATTTTAAAATACTGTTTGTAGAAATATTTCCAAAATATAGTTCTGAAATAAAATATTTCTAATAGTTTGTTCTTTTAGTGTGGAGAAACAAAAAATATTGAAATATTTTCAATTTCCTGATGTTGAATATAATTTCGCAAGGAATATTCCCAGTGTAAAAGTTTGTTTTGCAAACAAATATTTCGTATATTAAATATACTTCATTTTAATGAAATCATTTATAAATTTACTTGATCACATCCAGTGCTGTTAATTTTATATTGTTCTAATTATTTCAGATTGATCATTTTAGTGAATTTTCACTAAATTTTGAGGGTCTACTATTTTATTTGTTTGCATTGTGTTTTATTTTTTTACATATTTGGAATGATTCCAAATATTCTACCCATACATTTTTACAATTCATTGTCACAGCATAACAATGATAGATAATTCACAGCGTAGACACATAATATGCAATAAGTAAGTAGAGGAACAGGAGGTAAATTCATTGCAAGAGCTGAAATAAAATTAACGTTTACAGAAAAATGTACTTATTGTTTTTTAATTAAATGGTAAAAACTGTAAAGTAAAGTTTTAAAACTATAAAGTGTATATAGAGCACCCAATTACATTCGTTTATTGCTAAAAGTCTAATCACAAAACGATTTATTGAAATATCTTACTATATATTGGATTCATGTGAACATTCCATTTGTTACATTGATTTATTTATATGGCATGGACATTGTTCTTTAAAAACTAAGCACTATTAAATAGAATAAGGGTAAAAATTAAGAAAGTCCAGGATAATGTAGGAAAGGGAATATAAAAATATTAACTGCTCTATTAAATCTGTAACTAACCTATTTAGTTATAAAATAATTATTTAAAGCTAGGTATTAATGAAGTTTTAGGCAAAAAGAGATAATTGGGTCTACTTTTATAGCCTTGAACAATATAGGAAACTGAATTTTATATTATGCTTTCAGATCCGATTATAAGTTTAGTGAATTAGCAAGTGGAGACAATAGCGCACCAATACGACCTTGGAGTTGCAATCAAAATAACATCATTTCCGATCACCAATTAAATAGAAAAATCAAAATGCAGCGTTATTGGTTTACCTGAAAAACTGAAAATCAATATTTGATGAGTTTTATTTAGAATCACACCTTCCCATACTACTGCTGTCCGTACTGTCATTCATTTAACTATAATGTGCATGTTTCATTATCTTTTTTGGATTTATTACTCTGTCGAAGTGTTGTGCCATTTGAAATATATACGGTTTTTAAAAATAGTACATTTAATTTTTGCAATCTATGGACGAGATCTTCAAATGTAGTATTGTAACTGATTTATCAAATATGAAAAAGGTTCCCCTTTATACTACGATTTCAAAATAGATCGAATAAATGAGTAAATTATAACATACATATTTCAATATCAAACATATACATTAAAAGAATTTACGATATTGAGGAAAACGACGACAAGCTCATAAACTTGCTATACTCAAAAGTAAACTCTGACGTTTACGATGACCATGATGTGCAAAATCTACTTTTAATATTAGAAGAGCTCGATAATATTAATTAATTTAACTTATTTGAGTATTCCATTATATTATTCAAAAAATATCGAGACTCAACTTACACATTATATAAAAAAAAAATTGAAAACAAAATTGATTTAAAATAAAAGTAACACATTTTATGGTGTAAATTGTTATAATAATTTAAAAAGAAATAAATATATCGTATTAAAATCTATTAAAAATTGTTTAGTTAAATTTAGTATCATTTCAAAACTTTTACAAAAAAACTGAGATATTTTTAATTACAGAAACGAAAAACACTATATTTATCTCAAAAATATGCTTAAAAACCAAAGATATAAGGTAGACCGGGGCGAGTTGGACACGGGGCGAGTTCGGGTACTTTTGTGTCATGTGTTATAAAATACAAACACAATTACAAATAATACTTTTATAATAAAACAATAATAATCACCAGTATGTTTTACTGCAAAATAATACTAATTTTGATAAATGTTAAATATTTTGTTTTAATAATATCATTGACGTATTTTCAAATGTGTTTTAAAAGTCTATGTAATTGCGTGTTTCTATTTCTGTAAATTGATATTGAAAGTTTACAAAGTAGAAAACTTCACAAACAAGGAAGGTGAGTTAAATGTATGTTTATAATAGTTTATTATGCTACTGCTATGCACATGTACATTTTTTTAAATTAATTTATTGAAAGCATATTTTTATGGGGCGAGTTGGGCATGAGTAAAAATAAGCTTATTAACTTTTTTTTAAATCCGGGTCTTTACTTTTCTATTAAATAAAAATGTAAAAATTGATTAAAAATTTTATAAACAAATAATTCAAATACTAATAAATACAAATCAAATTTTAAAACATATTTTTTCATTCATTTTAGATGGTCAGGACATATGTTCGAAAGACAAAAAAGC
The DNA here is from genome assembly GCA_034780555.1 of Coelogynopora nodosa. Lineage (NCBI taxonomy): Eukaryota > Metazoa > Platyhelminthes > Proseriata > Coelogynoporidae > Coelogynopora > Coelogynopora nodosa. The sequence continues at coordinate 14,914 of JAUZND010091783.1, forward strand.
ATATACCGATGAAGATGTTGAGCGGGCATTAGAGTATATTCGGTTCGGTGGTAAGACAAAGACTGCAGCAACTGAATTCAAAGTACCAAGGCAAATTTTGCAACATATAATCAAGAGAATAGGTCATCAGACAA
>JAUZND010091784.1:0-15046 GCA_034780555.1 Coelogynopora nodosa
TAAATTATTTATGAAAATAATAAATTATTTATGAAAATAATAAATTATTTATGAAAATAATAAATTATTTATAAAAAGAATAAATTATTTATGAAAATAATAAATTATTTATAAAAATAATAAATTATTTATGAAAATAATATATTATTTGCGCAAAACGACAAATTAAAGTATACCATTTAAAATATTTATTAAATTCTACGTTTTGTATAACCAAATAGTATCACAAAAGGTCATTCTAAACATCAAAAATATGATTAACATCTAAAAAAATATAACATTTATTTCAAATGAACCATGTTGTAGACCTCTAAAGGTCTAGAAAACACCTACACAATGATTATATTTTACGGTAATTTGATGAAAATTTACTTATATGTCCCATCGGAATTAATTAAGACAATACGTAACGAAACATAGTGTATGAGAATTCCGACTAAGTGGGTCCAAATAATTTTATTTTAAATCAATAAGGAAATTTGTTATTAATCCAATTTTTTATTAAAGTGTAAATATTAGCTGGATGGAACAAATGCTGACATATAAGAAAGTTACACAATAGTACTTCTTTACATATAGTTTAAGATGAAAATGTACTTCAATATAACGGACGCATTTTATTATTAAATGTGTCAATATCATCCTCAACGTCGTCACCAACATGTCCGATATTAATGAATTTCAATGCAACACGCACTCTGCTGTCAAAAATATACCACAATCGTTTAATACTCTCCCGTAGAGCTGAATTATAGGTGACAAAAGGTGTACCATCTTGACTTTTTTTTAACCTTTTCTTCAATTCGTTCCATTGTCTCGTCGTTTTTCATATAATTGAATAGTTCAATATAATTCATCATTTTGTCTTGTAGTTTCTGTTTCAACTCTTTCAGGGTCAATTTCTTCTGTAGGTTTTTCTGTATGTCCTCCAAAATTGTAGTCATAAGCGTCGACTCTTTCTCTTCCTCCTGGACTTCCACCATATCTTTCATCGATTTTATTGATGTTTCCTCCTCGTCGTTGGACCATATTGATTCCTCGTCTGTCACTTATTGATTTGAGTTTAATTTATTGTTCGACATATTGTGTTGATTGATATCCATGCAGTAAGGCAACTTTGGGAATTCCGTTTCGTTGATATATGTGCAGAATATTTCCGTAGTAACAAAAACTCTTTTGCGTTAAATGGTAGACGAGTCGACAGTAACAATAAATTCTTGATCGATGTAAGCTCTCATGCGTTAAACAGTACCTTGTGTACACGCAGTATGTGTGTAGGAATTCGAACAATAGCCTTTTTGCACATAAGACAATTATTTTTCATGATTGAAACTTTAACATACATAAGTTATGTTTACCAACTATCTAGTTGGTTATATTTAGTGTATATTTTTTGGATTATCCTATCTGTTTATAATTTATCTATTATAGATGGTCTCATACAGTCCCTGTTTTGTTCTATATTGTCTTAATGGATTCTGAGTGGGCATATAAGTGAATGTTCACCAGATCATCATAAAATTTATTAATTGACTGCGTGTTTGCTATTAATTCTTGGTCCGCCGCTTCCTTCATTTACAATATATGTTTTATTATTATTACTTTTTATTATTGTCAGAATGTCCTTTTGTGATACTATTTGGATATTTGAAGCGTACAATTTGAATAATATTTAAAATTTTATATTTTAATTTGTCGTTTTGCACAAATATATTATTATTTTATAAATAAAATAACTTTTAAATTGTCTCTTACAGTGTATGTTTCGGTCTATTGTACATTGTCTTAATTAATTCGATTGGACATATAAGTGAATTTTTATCAAATGTAATCACTGTGTATGTGTTTTCTAATAACTTCGACGGTCTACAACACGGTCCATTTGCAATAAATGTTATATTTTCTTATATGTTAAGCATATTTTTTATGTTTACAATGTACTTTTGTGATACTATTTGGTTATACTAAACGTACAAATTAATTAATATTTTAAATGTTATATTATAATTTGTCGTTTTGTGCAAATAATATATTATTTTCATAAATAATTTATTATTTTCGGAAATAAAATAATTTTTTTAATTTTAAATAGTCTCTAACTTGTTTCGTTCTATATTGTCTTAATTAATTCGATTGGACAAATAAGTGAATTTTCATCAAATTAACGTAAAATGTAATCATTGTGTATATGTTTTCTAATGACTTTGATGGTCTCCAACATGGTTCTTTTCAAATAGATGTTATATTTTCTTACATGTTTAGCATATTTTATCATATTTTTGATATTTCGAATGTCCCTTTATGATATCATTTGGTTATACAAAATGTACAATTTGAATAATATTTTTAATGTTATATTTTAAGTTGTTGTTTTGGACAAATAATACATTATTTTCATAAATAATTCGTCGTTTTGCACAAATAATATATTATTTTCATAAATAAAATTGTTTTTCAAATTTTAGATGGTCTCTTACGCTGTCTGTTTTGTTTTATATTGTCTTAGTTAATTCCGATTGAGCATATAAGTAAACTTATACCAAATTATAAAATCATAAAAACAAATTCCCTTAATTTGAATAATTGAAGCACACATGATTAATGATATAGAATTCCATATATTATTTAAATTATTTAAAAATCATACAGTAGTAGACAGATTAGGAAAGTAAGCATAAACCACTGTTCATCATCATCATAGAAGTTGTTGCTGTTGTTGTAATCTTAGATTGACAAAAGCTTCAATTAATTTAGTCCTTCGTCCTTCAGTCACTCCAAGAAGGTGTGATAATGCTTTGCCAGGATGCTCTGATTGTACAGCTTGTTTCAAGTATGGCTCAAGTTTCGATAATACAGTGCTGTTTTCTCATAACAAGTTAATATAGCCAAGTCCTTCAAACATTATGTCCGTTAAGTGTTCTCTGCTCCATCTATCCGTGGTTTTTGTAAATATTCTACATATTAGTCTAAGTAGACCATTCATTTCAACATTATCAATACACAACTCCTGTCTCAATGCATAGCCCTGTTCATCGCTGTCCATATTTCTCGTGCGTCTTGTTCCAAACTATTTGTCACGTCCGTAACATACTCCTTTTCAAAGTCTCCAAAATAAATCCAAAGTTTTAAATATAACGACTGAATTGAGTATCACAAACTTGTCTATTTAAATTGATTTCTGAGAGTAGTAGTAGCAAAGTAGTAGTAGTAAATTAAATAAATATAAGGTAGCACGATTTGAATTAATTGCAAACAAAGTAGTTGTAGTAGTAGTAGCAGCAAAGAAGTAGTTATAAATAAAGAATTGATAATGTAGTAGTTCATTTATAACTATGTAGCAGAACGCACAAATACGACCGTTCACGGCAATTGCTCGGAGCAGAATAAATTTAAGCTGCGAAAGCTTATCTATTTATACTTTTTCAAATAATAATTAGGGGGGAGGGAGGGTGGTTATTATTTATTTAATATATATTTATAAATATTATTACAAAAAATTAAAAATTTAGTGTGGGATCATGAGTCATGATCTATTTATAAGTGTGGTGGAATCGACCCTTCCTATACTACTTACCCTTTTTTGACATAACATTTTCCTGTAATTTATTTAGTATTTAAAATCTCTATTGTCATAAATGTTATGAAAGAAAACATAGAGTATCCTAACAGCTAAAGTAATATTTATTTAATAACATTTAAAAATATATGTGTGTACATTTATCACCATATATTGTATATGTCCCATAAACAAAATTATTGACGCAAACTTTTTATTGTGTAATAAACAATAGAAAAAATTCAAGCAATTATTGTAGAAAGTTAATAATGTTGTCTAGTATTGTCAAAAAAGTTTTCCAAGTATTTCTTTTAAAATAAATCTTAAACTGCAATATGCTACTTAGAGATTACATTTTTAGATAATTTGATGAAAATTCACTTATATGACCAATCGAAATTAATTAAGACAATATAGAGCAAAACAGATATTGTAAGACACAATCTAAAATTTTAAAAAATTATTTATTTATGATAATAACAAATTATTTATGAAAATAATTATTTATTTATGATAATAACAAATTATTTATGAAAATAATTATTTAGGAGAATAATATATTATTTAGAAGAATATTATATTATTTAGGAGAATAATGTATTATTTAGGAGAATAATATATTATTTAGGAGAATAATATATTATTTAGGAGAATAATAAATTATTTGTGCAAAACGACTTATTAAAATATAACATTTTAAATATTATTCAAATTGTACATTTTGTATAACCAAATAGTATCACAAAAGCACATTCCAAACAATATAATATAAAATGTAAGAAAATATAATATATATTGTAAATAAACCATGTAGTACACCATTGAAATTATTAGAAAATTATTTGTTTTTCTAGCTTAGTGTGTGTGTATAGATAAGAAAAATTAAGAAATTGTAGCTGGCTAATCTTATTATTATTATACAGATTCTGTCCATAAATAATCATAAAATGCATGCATATTGCTTGCTTATTGATAGACTTACTGGATACAATGCACTAATAATAAAAAACATAATGTTTAAACACATTTATAATATCACGAGTATACTTGTGATAGCGCTGTACACAAAAATTTCTATCATGAGTAACCTATACTCGTGATAGGCATAAAGGGGTTAATATTATAACATTATTTTACAGTTAATAATTATAGCATTTTCACTATAATAAATGTACAATATTTTTATACAATTAAATTTAATGATATCATTAATAAATAATTGTTTTAATTATTTAAAAAGTAATATTTATGATAAAATGATATTGTCTTGAAATTGGACTTTATTGTTAAGCTATATTTTATATTACTATTAATAAATTCACTAATTTGTTGAATAATAAAATATGTTTCATATTTATATATATAGTTCAGTTAAGTTATGGATTATTTATTAAATAATTAAACACAATGTTGACATTTTAATATTGATTTTAAAATATTTATTTAAGTTAAATATGGATATTTATTTTATATTGTTTTAATAAACAAGTAATAATAAAAATGTCATTAAATAATCTTAATTTTAAAATATTGATAAATAAATAAAATAAATATAGTACAATTTTTAAATATAAATTAAATTTAGAATAAAGTTAAATTTTTATTTTATTAATTTTCAATAACTATAAATGTCATTAATATTTAATTGATTAATTTGTATATATTTTTTGATAAAATATATTAATAGAATTTTTTTGAAAGTATAGTAAAAAAATATACTTAACAAGTTAAAGATATATTTGAAATAGTGAATAAAATTATTTAAAATATAATTATATTATGTTTGAATAAATAGTTACTGTATTTACAGTTAATAAATAATATAAAATAATAAAAAAATTAATATTAAGAATAAAAAATAACTTATAAACTGATTTACACATTTTTAATTAAAACAAATGTGTGTTGTTTACTTAATTCTGTCTTAATATAGGTATAGTTATTATTATATATAATATTATTAAGTAAATTTATAATATTTGGAATTATTTTTTAAATTTCAGATTATGCATTAATAATAATAGCATGCAAAGATTGTCATTGTTGTTAAAAAAATATATTTATTGGACATATGATGTTCTTAGACTAATTAAAATCTATCTTATTCTAACTATAAAATATAATTCCATGACATTTTCTTTTTTATTCTATTTAATGAAAAAATGTTCTTTTACTTTATGTCTATGTCTATGACATGAGTCATGACACATGTACCATTATCTTGCAAATTATTATATACTATATTTATTATATATTTTTATATTACTAATAGTATACCAATACTATGTGTATAATACTATACTATAAGTAATGTACTTACATTATATACTTGTTAATGTAACACATTGACATAGGACAAGTTTATGTTTTATAATTATTTACAGTTTATTATTATGACATCACAATTTGGACATTACATCCAATATAACAAATAAACATATATAACATAATTTAAAACATGTTAAATTGCTAAATTTTTTCATTGTTAGATAGATTTTTCATCAATTATAAATGTTTATCAAAGTGGCTATTTGCAGGCTATAGTGAAAACTACTAAATTTAATATCAAAATATATAATAAAAATAATAAATCAAATACTATTAAATGTAACACGAAAATGTATAAAAATAATTTTATATAATACAATATATATAATAATAATTCAAATATGATTAAATTTAATATGAAAATATATATTTAATAATTAAAATTCAAATACTATTTATATATATAATATTAATACATACGAAATATGCAATAATTAGAACTTACAATAAGATATTATAATTATATATACGTATAATAATAAGGAAATATATTATAAATTTGTCTATAATGACATTGCAGGTTGATTTTGGAGGTTGACCCTGCAAATAGTGTTAGAATTATTCGACGGGTTGTCCCTGCAGGCTGCAAATAGCCACTGCGAATGTTTATTACTGTTACTTAGCAGATGACGCTAAAATTCGAAATATCACAATTTTTAATCATATATTAAAACAAATATTAAAAAAATTACTATATCAATAGAACCACATATTTAATTAATTAAACAACACTATTTGCCTTTTTAAAGACAGCATATATTTATTCTTCTTTGTATTGTATGGTCTATGGACATATATAATGTATGTATATAATATTTATTTTAATATAATTCATTTTAAATATTTTTATCGTTAATAATAAGGTAGGCTACAAAAGTAATAAAAGAAAAAAAAATCGTTTTGAAATAATGTATTTTTAGTAAGGGGTGTGTTCTACAGAGTGTTATTTCAGTTAGTTAATTAGAATAACTACAGATTAGTTAGAGTGGGACAATGTGTGAAAGGTTACAGATTGGTGCTTGCTTTAAAAAAAATTAATTTTCTATATTATGAAAGTACAAAATTTTTGTTTTAATTATTTTGTTTAAGTCAAAGTTATTAAAATTATATAAAGCTACTTGAAATTTACGAAACGTAGAGAGATGGGTAATTTATTTAAATACATATATTTCGTGAAATAACAAAATCATTTATAATACTTTTTAAAATGTATAGACAAATATTTAAGATTATGGTAAAATAGATAAGACTTATCATTGTGGTTAGTTTAAAAATTGACTGAAAAGTTTAATTTAACTTTAATTTAAAGTTTGCATAATTGAAGTGTGACAGCACAGGAAGCCACAGCACTACAAGATGCGCATATAATTTGCAGTGAAAAAATTATAAATGTATCTATTATATAATTTTTTAAATACATATATATATGTTTTTTTATAATATTAGAGTATAATAAAATGCTTTTTGTTATACAGTTTTAATTAACAAATTATAAATATTTATACATATTTAGTATAAAACTTTTTCTCCATTTTCATCTTGCGATTCATAACCACATTCATCTTGAGAACTATGTTACCTACAGAGACAATTTATATGTCAAAATAAAGCCCTCAAAATTCTAGTCGGATAATATTTCTCTGCTGATTTATATTTAATTAATTACTTCTTGAGTTATGACATCATAAGTTATAACTGTGTCCCCTTAACCCTTTTTTCTATGTAAAAAGGCCCATATCCTCATATATCTTGAGAACTACGCTACCTACAATGACAAATTATAATATGTCAAAATGAAGCCTTCAAAATTCTAACTCTAAGTTAATGTGATGTTATTTCTCCAATTTATATTTAATTAATTCCTTCCTGACTTGTCATTACGATTACAGGACAAAACGTCAAAAGACCAAAACGGCAAAAGATGAAAACGTCAAAGTACAATAACAGGCAAAAACATCAAAAGATCAGTTACAAAACCGTTAGTTATATGAAATTCATGCAATCCTAACTGAAACACCATATTAAAACAATGAATGAAAAGAAATTAGTAAGTAAAAGAAATTAAAAAAAGAGCCTGACAAAAGAGCTTCTAATAAACATATTGCGTCATTATGTATATATTACCTATCTGCTTCAATACTGGTAGATCAAGGCTGAGGTTTGTATTTTTAAACATTTATAGCTATTCCTATAGCTTTATTTATGCTTTGCAAGCTATTTAGTAATTATTTATTAAATTATTAGATTTTATAAATATTTTATTATATTATTTTATATAAGTTACATAAATTATAAATATAACAATCACCTTATTTATATAAATCTAAGACTAAGGTACTACTGTTATATTGCATATATTTTTGACATTTTGCTTATTACCATTGGCATTTGACATTTTTGCCCATTATTTGATGTTTTTGCATTTGACGTTTTTATCTTTTGACATTTTGTCCTGCTCCCGTCACTACACCTATTTTTTTATGTAAAAAGGCCTGCATTCATCTCATATCATTTGCCATATAGGTATTGTAGTTCTCAAGATGAATGTAGAGATGAGCCTTTTTACATAAAAAAATAGGCTTGGTGACACTTATGAATGTGATGTCATAACACAGGAAAAAATTAATTAAATATAAAATAGACATATCATCTTTCCAGAATTTTGAGGGCTTTGTTTTAACATATAATTTGTCACTGTAGGTAGCCTTGTTCTCAAGATAAATGTGGAGATAGTCCTTTTACATAGAAAAATAGGGTTAGGAGACACTTCTGATGTCATAACTCAGGAATAATTAAATATAAATCAGAAAAATATCATCTTCCTACAATTTTCAGGGTTTCAAAATAAAGTCCTCAAAATTTATTTGCAGTAGTGGCATGTGCAGGGGGGGTTCCATGGGTTCCAGGACCCCCCTCCCCCCACTAATCTAAAAAAAACACCCCTTGAAAACTGGAACTTTTACTAGCCTAGGTTAAAATGGATTTTTATAATAATTGTTTACGATATTTACACCAAAAAGCCTTTGCAGGTCAAGCTTTAATCCCATCCATCCTCATCACGTTAGACAAAAAAGATGCCATTGATTGCATAATTACAATGTCAGTTGCTTATAATCTTGACCTACCCTTACCTGGGAGCTACATGGCAACACCAATGGCTTAAAGACCAGAGCAACTTACCGTCATCCCCAATCAAAGCTCTTCGCTCTATGGGTTGCATGTTTCCTAATATCAACGCCCTTTTAAAAATATTTTGTGTTCTACCAGTGACATCTTGTTCATCCGAAAGATCATTCAGTGGTCTAAAATGCTTGAAAACATTGTGCCGTTCAACAATGGGAAACATCCGTCTTTCAGGACTCGCACTTCTGCATCTACATTGAGACAAACATCTTAATGTGGATGCAGCAATTGACTCATTTGCTAGAGCAAACCTCCGACACATGACATTCACAGATATTTTTAGTGATTAACTGAATCATGGTGATACACCAACCCTCGATACCTTTAATATGGCTTTATGTATAGGTCTACAATTATGTATACAGATTATGTATATAGATTTATGTATAAGATTATGCATATATGTTAAATTAATAATTTGTAAAAACTATTTTACAATATATTATTTTATAAAATAATAAATAAAGAGTCTTACACCTTATTTCTAAACATAAAATTATAATAGCATATATTGTATCTATAACATTATCTATTATTTATAACATTATCTATTTATCTATATATTACATATCAATAATAAAAATGTGGAACCCCTGCCTAGCTAAATTCCTGCACACGCACCTGTGCAGTGTGTCTACACTACAAATTACGCAGCTAATTTACCTATTTGCAGTGCAGAAATTTCACTGTAAATATACTATGTCTATATAACACCATAAAACAGGACTTATACTTAATTTGTATAAGTAATTCTATAAACACTAGTAATTCTATTATTTATAGTACAATATAAACATGTTAAAAAGTATATTCAATATTAATGATTTGTTATGCTAAATCTGTAATATACATAGTATATAAATGTTTTATAAACATATTTAAAAACATATTAAACTTTCAAGAACTATGCTACCTAACTATGGCTGCAGTATGAAAACTGAGAAAAAGTTTAATATGTTTTTAAATATGTTTATAAAACATTTATATATTACATGTGTTATAGATTTAGTATAACAAAATATAAAGTATTATTATATATGCTCTCCATCCATCTGTGAGAACATTTGCCATTGGGCTAACATACCTGGCTTTTATAGGTAAAAGCATAGCTGCCATACAATTCTCAACAGCAAACATCATGCATACATTCATTCCTTGTTCCACCATGCCCAGAACCACTAGCCTTCCCTATACTATATAGCCCTCCATAGTATCTTCAAGCATAAATTTGCTTTCATCAATCTTAACTGTTGCACAGGGGCATTCCATCTCAATTGAATGGTTGATTAGATATTGAACACACACATCACAAATTAAATGTAACCATTCTGCCAATGTATGTGTTAAAACACCTGTTTGATTTCATATATTTATATTTTCTTAATTTTTATTGACCACCAGTAAACCACAGATACATCAAGCAAATGCATCAATGTGAAATTACTGCCCTTGATGAAAGAATTTATATTCAGGTTTTATTGCTGCCTGCATTATTGGCATTACCAGATATACCCATCATTAAAATATCTGCTCTGCCTATCCTGAAATGATATTGCTATGTTGTAATTCTTACACTTAAGAATTATGTATGATACTATGTTCTGCCATCCATCTAATGTATGCCTCTGTATTACCAGTTAGTAGCATTAACCCCTGCAAAGTTATATTTAGATCCATTAAATCATTAGCTGGTAAAACATTTGGATAAATTTAAATGCACCTGGTCTTAGCCGTGATTGAAATATTGTACCATAGAAGCAGGACATATTTTAATAACTTAATTTTTTAAACCTTATAATTTAATGTAGGGTATATTAGTTACTAATTATTATGTATTTATGTAAACCTTTATTTAATTATGATAAATAAAAACAAGTAATGATCACTGAGGAATGCAAAAGAAAAAACCATAATAAAATTTAAAGTTTATTACAATTAATACACAAAAAAACCAAGCTTTCACCTTTCATCAAGAAGGCATAATCATGGTTTGAATATTACAAAATACCCCTGGTAATATTCACACCATGATTATGCCTTCTTGATGAAAGAGGTGAAAGCTTGGTTTTTTTGTGTATTAATTGTAATAAACTTTAAATTTTATTGTAATTTTTTTTTTTGTATTTTCTTTTTGTTTTGTACCAATGCTATTATATAATAGGTTGTTACTTTGTATCGCAGAAAATAATTATATTAAATGTTTCATCTTTTCAATTCAGAGGTCTGTACAAACTTCCAAGAAACAAGACCGATACCAGGTCTCACTTCTCCCCAGAAGAGTGCGACCTGAGCCAGAAAAATTTCGGCTTCAAGCGTCGTCAGTACAAGTTTTGCATGGATAAGAGGAACGGTTACGCTATGCAAGCGATCTGGATTTCAGCACTGGCAGTCTATTTTTACTGTCCGAAGACTTTTGAAGACCGCCGGTGGAACTGCAGCAATGTTCGCCACCTACCAAAGCTCACCCCAGATTTAAAAAAAGGTAGGTAAATATAATAATCAAATATTTGAGATAGATACAAATTTGTCGAATATACTATACTTAAGCATATTCGATGTTGGGAAGATTTGAACATTACAGTTTCGTTCTTCTATAGGACTCACCAGCAGAGCTACAATTAATTAATAATGTTGGAATATAGTAATACTCAAAAAGGCCTTCTCAGTTAGCACATTTTCAGGTTTTTTGGCCGTCACGTTCGTATTAAAACGATCTCTTTTGATATCGGTGTATCCACTTTGCATCAATGAATTTTGATCAAAATTAGAATTTAAGTCATCACCGCTTATACAGTATGCAAGATGGCCTTTTTTAGTACTTCTAAATTAAAACTTGATTCTATAGGTGTGGGTTGCATACATATGAAGCACATATATACGCTTAGAATTTCCCGCAGTTTTCGTCCTTATTACTTAAAAAATAAAGGGGATTTACTTTACAAAACATTGTACAAAATAATAAAACATTGGTTTAGAATGTTTTTTAATATAATCTATTATATAATTGTTATATATAAATATTATAAATATAATATTAAATAATATAAATAGTAATAATATTTATAATAAATATAATAATACTAATAAATATATTATAATAAATAATTAAAAAATGAATACTTTTAAATATTAATAATAAATATAAATAATAAAATATAATTATTAATATATTATTTATAGTATAAATATATAAATATAATATATTATTTTATAATAATATAATAATAGGAAAATAAACGTGACGTTTTCTTTTGATAACAAAAAATAATAAATGTTTAGCAATGTATATATACGCTAATTAAGCCTTATTTACTTTTAATATTCTTCCATTTATAATTTACAAACGTAATATTTAGAATTATAGAACAAATTATGACTTATTTAGTAATAAATGTCTAAAATATTGTTAAACTTCTAATACGCGGTTTTTGGCTTCGCAAGATACACTTAATGTTTATATTAACATCATCGACGTATCATATATGAAAATAAAAAATATTTCTGATGATTTAAAAAATGAATGTAGATTGCTTGTAACCAATTTCATTCGGCAATCCAGTAACGTTGCCATTATTCAATTTCTTTTGATTTTCAACATATACATAAAGTCCCATAATATCTTAAAGTAACCATTTAGTTATACATACACATTTGCATTTTTGTCACGGACATATATAGGAGGTGTTTGGGTGTTTCGATTGCGTTTCTGTTAAGGTTACCTTATGATACAGGTAGAGACAAAGATTAGAAAATACATATCTTATAGTGTGCTACTATCAAAATTGTGCATTCTGATATGTGCATTCGGAATATTGCAAAACAAGACTGTTTAAAAACATAAATTTACTAATAATATTGGAAATCGGTTGTCCAACCATTTTTTATATTTTCTAAAAAAAAAGTAAGATTTTATATTTGTTTAACAAAAATATAACATACCAATTGTTTTTCAAGTGAAATATTACCATTTGAAACAAACGATCGCTTCGTTTATGGAAGTACGGTCATGCTTAATTGTAGAGGTTAAGCTTTCAAAATTTGCAAATTTATAATTCTATCATTAAAGATTTCGTAATTTTAAAAAGCAGAAAATAATTCTGATAGTTAAACCAATGGAGAGATAACACTGTTTCCCAATCAACACCGCAATAAGTATAGCTTGCTGCTACCATTGCTAATGGACCCAATCGCCCCCTCGGTTCACCATATCTAGGGACAAGAGAGCAGGCGATTGTGCATGCATTCGCGAGCTCGACACTTCTCTATGAAATTGGTCGAAGATGCGCACTGGGAAAGATCACTCACTGTCGGTGCGGACTGGACATTGAGAAGACCGGGGACGACACCAAAAACCAATTCTACTCGGGGGGGTGTTCTGATAATCTCAAGGTTAGAATATATATATATATATTTATATATATATATATTTATTTATCTAAACATTTTGCTAATTTCCTATTTATCATATAATATAGCTTCCCAAAAGTATTCTATGAAAATTCCTACTTCGTTATAAACTGTTATATGAGGACATCATTTCAAGTTCGCCATAATCGGCCATAATTTCGATTTATTAATCACTGTAACGTTGGTTACGTTAAAATTTGTCTTATTGCTATAATTTCCAACACTATAATTAACGTAACCTTTCTAATTAATGGAATGGAGAAAAATTCAGTCTTTTTTACTTTAATAGTTTTACTAGTGGTTAGAGAAACTGGAAATCAGTTGGGACAAAATAGGATGTAATATTGTCAAAGTTATGTCAAAGTAATGTTAAACACAGTTAGATTTTATTTATGGTTATCTATGTTATTGCTTTTATTATGTAACAGTATTCCTGTTTCTCCCATTAATCTATACTGGTCAGTCTGCAAAGTTGCATTTTAATATTTACAAGAGTGCTATTTTTTGTTAATGTTCAAAATGACAATATTTTTTATAAGACAATCTTTTCTACGTTTTGTCTTAAATTCGCCAAAATACTACTTGATGTGCTCCATATGTTTGAATTTTTTAAACGTTAGATAGTACACATTTAACTAATCTGACTTATACATAATAAGGATAAACCAGAAATCTGCATTATTTTCAAATATAAATCTGTTTAAATTTCAATGTCACGTTTTCATGATGTATTTATATTATAATAAAATATTTTTATAATCTGGAATATTTTAATCTGATATTAAAATATTGAAAAATAGCTTTTTTATTATTTAAAATTTGTATTAGATTTAGTGAAGTAATTTTTCGAAATCGTTTTCCTAGATTGCCGCTATTTATAAAAGCATATCAACAACATCCAACAGCTCAAATGAAGACATTGCCTTCTACTCTGTTTTGTCCCAAAAAATTACTACATTGCAAATATGTGCTTGTCACTCGTTAATAATGTAGTTATTAGTTTATACCATCATATGTGTTTACGCAGAAATGTTTTCTATTGCTCATTTGTCTAATAAGGATTTTTTTGGAATACTGTTTTTTTTAATTCCGAGATTTCCGGATTATGTGATTTCAATTGAATATGTATATATACTATATATATTAATATATATAGTACAATGATTGTATACTCTTCAATCAATTGTTATTTATATCTATAGAAATTTTAAAAATACGTATTTCTTAGAGAACTTATTTTGGGAGAAAGTGGTAGTGGTTATTTTTGTTATAGCTTTTCTCTTTCTCGTTACCAGCATGAGTATTCAAATTACCTGAATTAGCAATCTATATAACGTATTTACTGAACTTTAAAATCAAAATAACAAAGTAAGCATTCTGAGTACAAATCAAATATATTAATGCCATATCTTCCACAGCTGTAACATATTATGCTGCAATCTACATACCATACTGAGTTATATTTACCAAATTGTAGTTTGAAATCAACAGATATTTTTTCTGTGTACAGATGTAAGCTTAGTTTACGAATACTTGAATACAACTTAACATAATGTATTACCTACTAAACAA
>JAUZND010091785.1:0-15046 GCA_034780555.1 Coelogynopora nodosa
CATGAAATTACTGACTTTTACTGACTTTTCAAGACCAAAATAAATTTACTGACTTTTACTGACCGCGGGCACCATGAGATGTTACTTCATTATCGTATTCTAGAAAACACAATGGTGCTGTTGGCGAAATTTGCCGCCTTATGAAATTTTCTCACAAAACAAAGACAATTCTTGGAGAGTTACAAGATAATAGTTGTGGCAGCTATGATGACAAATTGAATGATGACGTTTCACTGGACAAACTCTGTGCCACTAAATAGAATATATGTGATCATTGTTACAAGAAGATTATAGAAAGCAATGCTGTCTTTTACACATGACATTATAGGAGGCATGCATTATTAGATTTAAGAAACAAATGATTCAAATCGCATTATACCTTGGCTTGCATCTAGGACAAACATTCATTGACAGACAACCTGTCCAAAACATTGTGGTGATTTCTGGCCAATGCATAGCCCACAGGACAATAAGCACAATTAAAGGAATGCAAATTGACAGAGGTGCAAAATTAATGTGTTCATTGATTATGTTTCAAAACTGGCAAACTGACATTTGTTTATTGAAAAGTCAAAACTAGAACGAAAGAAACAAAATATGCTCCACTGGAACGGAAGTAAATTCTCAAGACCAATATCATAAGGTAGTGAATGACAAGTACCATATTCTTTATTTTAAAGTAACGTTTCTAGCACAAGACATACCCCCCTTATGCAAATATTGAAAGCCTTAAATACAAACCACACAGCACTTAGCAGTATAAAATAGACATAAGTTTTTTATTAAAACATAAAATAGACAGCCTCCTCCTCCCTAATAAGAACCATATACAGGACCGTAAGGTGGGGGGGTTTCGAAGGGTTCATACGAACCGCCACTTGTAGCGAAAAAGGTCACCCAGACAGCATAATATTTTTAAAAACGTTTATTTAGATAATTTACATGTATTAACTTGGTTTTACTAAATTTTACTCTGATTTTTTAGTTAAAAGTAACTTTTATTAGAAAACGAACTGCCACCAAATGAAACCACGCTATATCACAATATCACTCTTTGAATGTATTGTGACAATATGTATTATTATAATTTAGTATATGAAGAGATGTCATTTGGAAATATGTGTTTTGTTTATAGATTTGATGTCCTTTACCAACATTGGGATGGATAGAATAAATTCGAATTCGAAAATAATAATTCTCACCAACAAGTATTGAATTTCTAGATGCAAGTAATTCATTTTTAAAATAACACAATCTCCATGCAATTATAATGAATGCACTTATATAAACAATCACATAACTACCTTGTGACATCATTGGGTACACTACTAGAATGGTTTTTTAACTATTTTGGTTAAAAAAATTAGTTTTCACATGATGCAGTGGCTGATGATGAATGGTTTTATTTTTATCAAGCAAGAAAGAAGCAGTAAAAACTCTTTTTTTGAATTCACTAAGAAAGCCATTATTCAGCTAACAAAGAATTGAGTCAAAATCTTTTAGAGGCTGCCAAGAACATAGGCAACTTGTTACAACAGCTGCAGCACAACAGCAATGCTGCCATTTAACAAAAATGATTGAAGACAATAACTTAAGAAAGCTAATGAGAGTAGACACTAGTCTGCAGTGTGGCATTGCATTGTGTATCAACATGCTTTGAAGCTTGTCATTCTGTTGCCCTGGCCTATCCATGTAATGCATGGCAACATTTTTGTGAATATTTTGTTTAACTATTCTTTTCTAATTGTAATTTTTTTCTAATATTTGTTACAGCTTACTGTGTCATTCTGTCAAATTGTATAAATTATTAAATACATTTTAGAGCTTACTGTATCATTCAGTCTAACAAAATTTAATAAATTAAAAATAAGTTTTTTTACTGGAATATAATCTGAGATCAAAAAATACTCAACATATTAAATGTTAATTACTAACAGGTATTTTAGCTTGGCAGCTTAAATTGGGTCAGTCAGTTGATGTGTCCTTCTACCAGTGGAAATAGAAAAGACATATACAACTGAAAAATTCAAAATTATGTAGCCATTCAGTAACTCATGCCAGAATGAAAATGGAATAAATTTTCCTGTTCTGTAAAGGAAGAAGAATCATGATCATTATTATTAAATTGTTAAGTTACATCATTATTGTAAAATAAAGTATGAAACATTTTACCTTACTTTATTTTATTTACTGATATGGGTCTCAATATAATTGACTATTGGTATTATAGTTTCACATGTCTTAATATGAATATAATTGACTTATATAATTACTTTAATATATTAAATTGCTAGAGGAGCAGTTTTCTTATATATTTGACTTATATACATATTGTAAGAAGAAGATGGAAAGTAACAAAGGGTAGATCTGGGGATAACTGTTTCATTTGATCATTAAATTGTTAGCTATAAAAAATAATTAAAATATTTATAAAAAATATACACTCAAGTCAATAGCCTAAGCAATTCAGTTGGATTTTTAAATGTGTATTTAAACCAAATAGTAATTGTATAAGATTGAATAAGGTGTGCTAATTTAAAATATATTTTTATTTATCCAATTGGCTCACTAAAAAAAGTTATGACTCCTAATTTTGTGCAACTTCCACAGGTAATTGAATACAATTTCTCAATATAAAATAGTACACTTAATGAAATGTTTATATTTTATCATATATATTTTTCTATTTATTCTTTTTCTAATTTTTTTAATAAATAAGTATGTAATTGTTTTAAATAATATTTTATTATAATATATGTACTATATATATATATATTACACCCTATTATCACCTTAAAATAGTGAAATCCAGGGTAGTTGGGGCACCATGTCCAGTAATTAACTATAAATTAACATAGAAAATCTAAAGTAATATCTATCTTTGGATGTATCATTTTATGCTATTTAATTATGATTATATTTCTGTCAATAAATTCCATTTTGTGGCTTAGGTAGATTATATATTTAAAAAATATACATATATTTTGAATGTAATATAAAAAATTATATTATATTTCTTTTGAATTTTCTCTCTAAAATATGCAAAACGTCATTATCTGTACATTGATATATCACATTATGCTAGTATGTTGTCAATAAATTCTATTTTGTGGTCCAGGTAGGTCCTAATTAATAAAAAATATATATTTTGAACATAATATAAAAAATTATATAGATTGTATTTTTGTCAATAGATGCTATTTTAAGGTCCTTTCCAATAGTAGCTTAAATATTATGTAATTTTTCCTTTATGAAATGTTTTACAGCAAAGAAAAATATTAATATATACTGTATATATAATATTATAAATTGTATAATTAAGGTCAATAATTTAATTCCCTGTGCATATTTATCACATTTTGAACTCAAATTAGGGTTTCATTATTCAATATTCAGCAAGTTATAATATGAAACCATTGTAGATCCTATTAGGCTATGTTGTGTTTGGTATCACTGGATTTATTGAAAAATTCTGTAGTATAGTAAAAATATTGATAAATAAATAATTATATATTATAAAAGGTAATAAAGTTAATAATATAATATCATGTATATATGTATAGATCCCATTTTGAGCTCAAATTGGGATTTCACTATTGGTTAATTGGTGAGCTGTGAGACCATCTTAGTCTTGGATCCAATTATGTTGTGATTGCAAATTGGTATAAAATTTAAAAGTTCTGTAATATGGATTAAAATTAATATTTATTAATTTAGATGTATTTCAATTTTAGTACTGTTAGAAACATTGTAAAAGTTTGCATTATGGAAAAAAACAACCATAAAGTTTTCATTAATTAATGCATTAATAATTTATTTATAAAAAATAATTCCCTTTTATAATATATGTGTAATAGAAGAAAGTTGTGTATATCCCTTGGCAGCATATGTAGTAATTAAGAAAAACAGGTATAAGCTGGAGCTGCGAAATAGATGTTAAATTTTTTACCCAAATGTTCGCAGTAAGACAGCCTCATCAGGGGTATATCTGACAAACCTTTGAGAGAGAGTGTATTAAATGCACCGCAGAGTACAGCAATTGCATCATCAGATTAATATCTTAACATAGTTTATCTCATAGTTAAGTGTGTAGTAGAAAGATTGATAAAGATAGAAGAACAAAAGCCAACATACATTTTCTTAAGAGAAAGACTATTCCTATATAAAGTATGTTACAGTATATGCAATAAGTATATAGTATAAGATACATAAATGTAAGAAACAAAAATTATGAAAATAAATTAATTAGAAAATTAGATCAAAGATATTCTATAAGATAAATTTTATTCAATAATTACTTAGTATAATAATTGTAAGAAAGAAATCAGAATTGTAATCAGAAAGTAAATTAATTTACAGGTTATATTTGTTTTTCTGTATTTATTAAGTTTGAATTTTTAAATAATCGATAGAGATATAGGCTTGAAATATTCAGAAATATCTTAGATGTATCCATTGTAATTAAAAATGTATACATAATATGGGTAGTGCTTTGCTTTCATAGTGAATCTGAGAACATATTGTATCTCTCATAGTTTGAAACATAAATAAATTTAAAAATACTGATTTGTTCTTTATACCTTATTATATTGATCATATATAAATGTATATGTTTTCAGCTTAGTTTGATAACATTTAGATTATAATAAACCAATTAAAATTTTAATTTCCAGTAATGTTAGTAGTATAAAATGTAAAAATCCTGTTAGAGGTATATTCCATAACCATGCTAGCTAATAAGAGAATTTTTAATTAATGGCCCCAAATGGCTGGTTTTATTACATATTTATATATACATAGAATATGAAGTTGGTAAGAAGCTGATAATACTCTGAAATAAAAATATTTGTTTGGTATTTTCTATTTCATAAATATGGACAACAATGTTTTTGAAAATATTCTACTGTACCAAATTAAAAGATGTATTTGGAAGAAAACAAATTAAACACATGTTATTAAACAAATTTATACCTTTCTTTAGTCATGACAAATATGAAGTATGTTTTAAGTATGCAAATTAATTAAATAAAAAAAAAGTTAATTAATGTGTTGATTTTATTATGTTTTATAAACAAATAAATATATTTTTTGTAGATACATTTAATTAAAAATGATTACTATTTCACAAGACAACTATAAGTTTATGATTATGTTTAATTCATGTTTAATTAATAAATATGACAGACATGTATTTACTAACAATTTATAATCAGAACTGTTTAACTAATTTGAAACAGAAAAATTAACTAAGTATAACATTTATTATTATAACATCAATAATTCTTAATTTTATTAAAGTATGCTAACAATAAAACAGGACATCAAAACATTGTATTCAAAATATAACTGGTGTAATTATGATGTTGTTTTATTTTTGTCATAGTAATTCATTTGTAAGTATATTCTAAGTTCATATCCCAGTTTATACCATTTACATACCATTACTATACTAAAGATTAACAATAATTATTTTAGACACAACAATGAATAGGTTAATCCATCCACCTTATAATTTTTTATAGATTCCGTAAAATGAGGTTTGCATTTTATGTCACATCAAGGGTATTTACGAATGTTATTGGTCCAAATGCTGCCTCAAAATTGGGTAAGTAAAATTCACTAATTAATCTTATATTAGGAATTTTAATCGACATTTTTATGAAATTTTTCTCTATCTCTCTCTAATTGTTCAGTTCTGTCGTCAGTTCGTCGGCCATATTCTTGCCTGAGCTGCCACCATTCAGTCTCCAGTTCTCTCAACTATAGCAACGACAGTTGCCTCCAGTCTTACTCTAATGACGGCGTCGGTAACAATGGAGGAGGTGGTGGAGGTCGGGGACGCGGCAAGGGACTCCGGGGTTCCGGTGGTTCCGTAGATGGCGGTGGGGGCGGAGGAACCTCTTCCGTAGGGGGAGGAGTTAACGGTGGAAGTAAGGGGAACAATGGAGGACAATTATCCTGCTTGACATGTGGAGGGCCTCTCCAAGAAATTGAGCAAAATTCAAGTAAGTTTTTTGTTTAATTATACACACAGGTGTAGGTTTTATTAATTTTTTTAATGTTTTTATTTTTCTTCTAAGTTAATAATACTTCAGATATAATATTTCAGATTTCTAAACTTTATTATCTACAGAAAACCTGTTAAGTTAGTTAGTTAAAATCTGTTGCTTGAGCTACTTAGTTTATCAGTCTCAAATTATGTATAATATATTTTATACTTATATATTATACTTAATTAGTGAAAAAATACTTAACATATTTAAATGAATACAAATATGTTTTAATTGTCGGAAAATTTAATGTACGATATTGAAACACTTAGCATGTAATTTACTGCTACTATATATATTGTATTCAATGATAGACTCCTATTCTCTTTCATTATGTTTATAAATGTTAAAAACAGAAGTGTTTGCTAACGTTACATCTATTTAATCGTTAAAAATCTAATTAAGAATAACACTCGCCATATTTCTATACCTACATTTTTAAGTAGGTAAGTAGCCTTTTTATTCTTATGTTTTTTTACATATTTGTGCATATAACTCCATATTATTAATTAACACAGTTTAACTACAGTTTGATGGTTTATTGTTTTTGTTGTCGTAGGCATGGATCGTTTTGTTCGGTGTGAAAACTGTCGGCATTACTTCAGCAAGAATAAGTTGCCTCAGCAACAACAAGAACCGGTCAAGTCACAGAAGCAACTTCCATATCCTAAAAAGGTAAAATGTGGTGATCAGCCGAATTCTCTACACTGGCTTAATTTTTCCTCTGTTTATTCCTTATCCTAGCTTAATGAATGGATTTAATCGATAATGATGACTTTTTTGTCTACTCTCGATTCCAAGTTCCACTTCATTCCATATAATATTAATATTCTTGTATTGTGCAGAATTGTTGGTTAGTTCTTTAACTGGTGATTAAAGGTTGCAGTGTGTGGTTTAACTCTCAACAGTTGAGGTTAAGACAGACCAACACTATCATGTACCGAATCACTGTATGCCTAAAAACCATTTTTGTTTTCACTGTTTGATGTTACACAATTTATGGTGATAGTTAGGTAATAGTAGACTATTCAAAGGATTCAGCTGCAATGTACTCGTTCAAAGCACTGTTACTATTTTAATTGTATTTGAGTCGCTACGGTAACCGCCGATACCCTTGTGCAAATTGCTATAAATTAATAAATAAATTGGTAGGTTGGTACTTGGTTCAAGATAACATATAACCAATATTCGTATATTATGTACAATTATAATAATATATCTATTTTGCAAACGTATGCAGTATCGTAATAACTGTTAAATGTGATTATTTTTTATAAATAATTAGCATTATTAATGTTTTCTTTCTATACAAAATAAAATAAGTGATTTGCGAATCGTTCATCTAGAATGATTGTAGGCTTTTTTGCTATAATTTCGCCAAAAGTCCTAACATTTATTCACATTACAAATATTACGGAACTTAGAATTTCGAGAGTTAGCCAGAGTAAAATATCTATTAGCCATGGTTTTTATCTTTATTTTTTAATTAAATATATTGCTTCGTTCGATCTGTGCGGTAATCTTTGAATTGATTAGTTTCTTATTGTGATTGAAAACACCATAGTTTATGTGACTGTGATAAAAAGGCCATGGTTTTGTGTCCAACAATCGATGTTCGCTATCTATAAGTACTGGACTTTGATTTGGATTATCTTTTTACCTATGTGTGCATTCAACGATATTTTTAGTATTTTGGTAAGTTTACATGGTTAACTGCTTTATCTTAACTGCTTTTGGGGATTGTTTTTTAAAGATAGTTTATTGTTTTTATTATATTAAAGTTTTCAAACCGAAACTCTAGCGGCAATACAAATTAATTGAGCTGAAAGAGCATTAATATTGAAATATTTCAATCAAAGCAGACTATTGATTGATATAATATAACTGTAGGTGTTCAGAAATGTTTGAAAGTTGCGTTCATGTATTTTGTATTCTACTCCAATTAATATTTTGTTTTATATAGTTCAACTTCGATTCTTTCTTACAAAATATACTACGCAATTCATGCACTTGTATCAAGTTTCTTTGATTTTCTTTTCTCTCGTTTAGTACCGTATGTACTAAGTTACTGATGCGATTTTTCATGTATTTAACAGAACTACAGTGTATATTGGATAAGTTAGACAAGCTTAACGCAATTCTCTATTACTATAATATTGTTTAGATTAAATTATTTGAGTCTACAGATAGCATAACTATTTAAAGCGCATGATCTGTTTGTCACATAAGTAATTACAACATTACAATTCTGTATGATAGCAGGTTTTAGGGTTAAATGAAAGCGTTCATGGCCACTCATTATTTCATTATTGTACATTAAATAACTCTAATTATAATAAATTGTACTTCAACCATTATCAATGAAATTTTTGTTTATTATAAAATTCGGCAAATAAATAATTGTAAATAGTTTATACTGTATATTTATTTTTTTCTTTCTTGTCTTAAATTGTTAAGATTATTTTGGTATTATTCGATATTCAATTATTATAGTATATTTTGTCTCGAACGTATAAGGTTTCTACTTTTATAAAATGCATTAAGCAAATTATATATCGTGATAATTACAATTTAGTTATTATTAAAAATTGAAGTAACGTCTGCCTTTACAACTACACACCCGTTTTGATTATCAGTCTATTTCAACGTTGTGAATATTTCCATTATTGAATGGATTGTCTGGTGTCTTGATATCTGACATTATTGACAATTTAGTTCCGTATTATACATTTGTGTATAATGTGTAAGTTGATCGCATATTTTATGATTTTGTGTAACTAAATATAAACTTATTGCCTAAATAGTGTCTAAAACATTTGTCCAGAATATAGGACTTCCGTTTTAAAATTCAAAGGAAAATGTATCTTTCTTTAAAAAATAGATAAAATTACAATTTGTCGTAATTTAATATTTGTCACTATTGTAGAATGATAAGGAATTATTGTTTTCAGTCTTTAATTTTTATATTTAAAAAACTATTTCATGTTTTTTTCATGTATTTTCACCACCTATATCTCTCTTTGTCACGTAAATAATCCATTAAAACCAAACATCAAATGGTTCCGTAACGCTCTCCATTCACTCACCATCAAAAAAATGTAATGTGCATATAATTACAAAGTAACCCTTTATCGTTTGTGTATAACCTGTATTTAAACCAATTTTGTTTATATTTGTAGAAAGTATTTTTGTGGTAAAATAGATAATATTCATATTTATCTATCACGGTATAGCAACTAATAAGAAAGAATTTGTAGTTATACTAATATATGTACAAGTTTAACGTTTTTTAATATTATTAGATAATACATATTATAGATATGTGAAAACCAAATATTAAATACCCAAATGCCAACATGTTATTTAACCTTTATTAAAGTAAATGTCTAACGGAGATAAACTAAACCTCCCACCTCTAAATCACAACGATATGCCCCAAACCACACCCCTCCAGATTCATGCGTACCTGAACAGGTATGTTGTAGGCCAGGAGGAGGCCAAGCGCATCCTCAGTGTTCAGGTGTACGCCCACTATAACCGGATCCATCACAACCGACCCGCTGCGTCACAGGCCGCCGCCGCCGCTGTTCAGGCAGCCTCGGCCGGTCGACAGCTCGGCTTCAACTCGCTCGTCTATGTGAGGGACAATTCCCCCTCCTCCACCTCCGCGTCGTCATCTTTCAATACTGCCGGTGAGTTGAGTTGATTGATTGATAACCGTCATTGCAGTCAGAGTTAGTTGACCGTGTTTCAAGTGAGTCTGTTTCTGTCGACATTATTGTATGTCATTAGTATAAAAGTGTAGTTTCTCCTTGAAACATATTTCTCTAAGTTTCATAAAATTATTATTCTTTGTGAATTTAGAGTTTGTCGTTTTAATTTTAAAACTGCGATAATTCCATGCTAACGACATTATATTATAATTCAATTTATTTTTTAGGGTGTCGAAAGTTCTCAACAGGTGAGTAGTTTTGTAGATAGTATGAAAATTGTAAAAAAATTCTAGAAAATAAAATGTTAGCCACTACTGTAGAAATTCAGAAAAACTTTTTTTGTAATCTGACTATATATTAATATCTATGTTTAGCTACATTGAAAACCTTCAAATATCCTCAAATTTAATTTATAATTAAATTATAATCAATTGTAACAGCAATTTCAAAGTCATCTCTATTTTTTCCAAGTTAATTAAAGCTAGTCTACATTTTAAATTATTAATTGGTTTTATTAGAATTATGACTTATAATTATGTATCTATTAAATTGCTGTAAATTGAATCAAATACGTAAATAACTTTTTTGTTTGTAACTATCGTTACGGCATATACATATTTGTTTTAAAGTTGAAATGTAATATGAGTTTAATTTATTTGTGTCATCATTGTATATCTGTAATGAAAAAGTCTGTAAAGACAATTATTGTAGGAATTCTATATTATAACGATTAATTTTTTATTAACATTTTTTATATAAAAAATTATTCGGCATTTATGTTATTACATAAATATTTGAACTATTTAATTTTTATTTCTTAAAAATATGTATTACTTAGAAAATAGTCAGTAGTAGAATAATTTTGAATATAAATTTAGTTGATTTTATTTAATCTGATAATGGGTAATTCATTTTCGTTATAAAAAAATATGTTGAGTAGCTTTGTGAATTGAAAATTGGATATATTGTTATGATCTTGCCAAGGTCTTTCAAACCCCTCGATTTATTATAAGATCTTTTGTTTTGATTAAATAATATAGTGTTTTTGATGAGATTTAGCAATCTATAACCTGACTTGACTCCATCAGACCGTCTGAACCAGGCCGGGATCAGTCACGGCAACTCACTGGGTACCCGCGGCACCCCGCCCCCCACCGGCATGCCCAGCTTCGCCTCGGTGTTCCCCCAGCAACAGCAGCTGGGGGGGAGTGGTGAGGTGGGCAGTGGCCCTGGCTCCGACATGCTCGACTCCACCAGCAATGAGGTCAAGTTGGAGAAGAGTAACATCATCCTGCTCGGCTCGACTGGCTCAGGTATGTCACTCCTAGCTGCAGCAGTGGCTGTCTGCCGTTATGTGTACCTGACTAGCTGACTTTTCTTGAATAATGACGATGTGGTGGGCATTAGAAAGGTTAGACTTAATATTTAAAAATGAATAAATACCTAATATAAATACGTCAAAGGATTTTAAAGGCATAACAATACTAAATCTAATGGTGGGGCGGCAGCTTTTTAGTTTATGGTGGTTAATAATAATTTCAAAATGCAGGATTTTTAATCATAGTTACCTTTAATTTATTGCTCTAATAGGGTTAAAATAAAACATCTGTTACAATGTTATCTGCGAATTCATTAGAAAAACAATAGAAAAGTTGTATTTTTTTAATGAAATTGATTTTTTTAATATAAGAAAATTACATTAAAAATGAACTGAAAAAATCTACTTTAGGGATAAAGCATAAAACTAATTATTATAGAATTAAATTGTGATAAATAATTTTATAATTCTGATTTTGTTTTTCCAGAGGTCATAAATATTATATATTAAGTCATTTTAAAATACATTAATTATTAAAATATTGATTAATTTTATTTATTAATTAATTTATTGATTTTTGAAAAATGATTTCTTTTTCTTAGCTTTACTCTTGAATTTTTATTTATTTGTAAATAAATTCTTTCTCTATATATAATATAATATATACACCCTATCTAATGCCACATATAACCCCTCCATCGATGCTGACCAGGCAAAACCCTGCTGGCGCAAACCCTGGCCCAGTGTCTGGACGTGCCCTTCGCCATCTGCGACTGCACCACCCTCACCCAGGCCGGCTACGTGGGCGAGGACATCGAGTCGGTGATCGCCAAGCTGCTGCAGAACTGCAACTTCGATGTCGACCGCGCCCAGCAGGGCATCGTCTTCCTGGACGAGGTGGACAAGATCAGCAGTCGGACCGGGGTCTACCACTCCACTCGGGATGTTGGCGGAGAGGGGGTCCAGCAGGTGGGTGGAGGGGGGGCTTCTCCGGTTTACATACTAATGTTGGTAGGGCAACCGCGTGTCCTGGCAATCCTGATATTTAAGCTACGAACATGGCGCGACTGCCCTGAGTGGTACCGTTTCTGGCAGTAGTCTCCTGTTACCTGTGAACTGTTTGAATTAGACGTTATTATTGTGTCCAGTTTAATTGATGGATTATTAGTTATTTAAATAATTAGGTAAAAAAAACTTTCGATTTAAATTTCTGTGAGCTTGTAGAAGATCATTTCAAAATAGGTTTTGTAACGCTTTCCAATGTTTGCAACGTTTTGTATAATTTAATGTACTTTTTGTTGATATTAAACATTTCTGCTATTTGTAAAAGAATTAACTAAAACATTTTTGCTTGTCAAAACCATATACTTAAATTTTGAAACACCCTGATATATTTACAATTATTTAGTTCAAATATTGATATTATGCATTATTAGAATATTTAATTTGAATAAATTAATTATTGGTAATAATGTATTTTAACTGAGGGCATTAATGATGGAAAATCAAGGGTGACTGAAATAATAAATTCCCTTTGATTTATATATACATTATAATCAATGTGATTTATGATTATTCTGTTCACGTTTGACAGTGTTTTAATACATTCATTTTTACTTAACTTTCCTGATAGTAAGATTTTTAAAATTAAATGTAATAAACTACAAGAATAATTGATTATTCAGCGCTTGTAATGCTGGTTTATAATTTAAAAAATATGGTAACGTTATGTAATGCATTTTTAAATTATATTACAGTACTAATTATCTTTTTAATTTTTCTGTTATCATCAAAATCGCATATTTTTAAATGCGAAATTCACTGAATATGCAGTACACATTATTAAGTTTTTGCCTCGTTTCACTCCAGGGAATGTTGAAACTGCTTGAGGGCTCTATTGTCAACGTCCCAGATGGCACGAGCCCTCGAAAGATGCGCGGGGAGACCATCCAGATTGACACGACAAACATTCTCTTCGTTGCCTCCGGGGCCTTCAATGGACTCGACAACATCGTGGGCAAACGGATGCACACCAAGGTAGGCATGTATCACCTCTGTGCGCGCGCTGTTCTCAACAATCTATTCATTCATTCCACTGGACTGGTATTGTGCAGTCGTCTTGAATTGAGTCTGAGCTAGTGTGCATGTTTAATTCGTGTTCAGTTCAAATCGTGTACTGCACTATTGGAATTGTTATTACATTTTATAACTTATAAGCCTAATGGTTAATTTAATAGATTTCACAATATTTTTTGTTAGTATCTTTGTTGTTTTTCAAATTTATTAATTGGACAACTGTAGTATAGTATTGTATCCCATAGTAACTACCAAACTATTATTATTTTACTACAGTTCGGTATACTACGACATATATCCCTATTTTTTTATATTTATCAAACTCATAATTCTGTCTAAACCATAAATATTTCATTTTATATTTAGAATGAATGCGTAAGGTATTTGTGCTTTTTATTCAACAGTAAAGCATTGCAATAATTATATAAGACAGCATAGTATAAACATCTGTTTGAAATAGCTTGCTTGCATTCCATGAATAAGTTATTTTACTGCGATAATTTGGATAGTCTACTTGTATATTTTTGAAAACAGCATTTAAATAGAACTATATCATATTCTAAATTGTATTATTTAATTAACTGACCAAGAAAGTGCCCGATGGAAAAGCCGGGGGTCCTGACATTGTCCCAATTAATATTCTACATCTGAGTTCAACAAACGAGCAGACATCACAATCTAAGCGTCTCCACGCTCAAAGACTTCGTTAAACACGCATACTATTATCAGGTCAGAGGAATATTGCCCCCAAGTGGTTCAGCAAATCTTAACTTCTAGGCCGACACGACCACTTCGCCATTTTCAAGAAAACAAGATGATAAATCAAATGCACCTGGTGAAACACTTGTGGACATCAGCTTTTAGTCGTGAAACCTTACACTAGTGCTTTTGACTGTTCGTGAGCTCGTTGATCGTTATATAGCTATATAGCTTGTTTATACACACTAAAAATGTGGGATATATTCATTCCACTAAAACCGTTGTTAATGGCTACCCGTGCTGCTTCATTGGCCCCCTCCAGTCGATGGGATTCGCCGAGCCAGTATCCAATGCTCCCGAGCCTGCCTCAGTAGCGGTGGAACAGAAGACAACACCTCCCATCCCCACCACCACCACGGCGGACACCTCGACCGGCGGCAGGAAGCGGGCATCGGCCGAGCCGGTGGTCAATCTCTTCAACTACAAGCCGGATGACGACCCGGTCTCGGAGAACCGGGAACGCGATCAACTCCTCTCCTCGGTGGAGGCCCGGGATCTCATCACCTACGGTCTCATCCCCGAGTTTGTCGGCCGGTTCCCCATCGTCGCGAGTCTTCACCACCTCAACGAGGACATGCTGATGCGGATTCTCACGGAGCCCAAGAATGCCCTCCTCTCCCAGTTCAAGATCATGTTCAGCATTGACAAGGTGGGTTACTTGCTCGAGGTGGCCGCTACCAGGAATTAAGTAAATATTGGCTCAAATAGCTAGGTATGAACCTACTTAACCCTGTGAATAAGTTGTCTGTGTCTGAATCCGTTTTGTACTTAAAACTTTTTTTCTAAGTTTATATCTTTCACTATATTTTTCAGGGTTCTACTGACATTATTCGTGCTTTAGTGCATAATGCTTTAGTTTATACAATTTCTCTGAATTAGAATTGTAACAAACTTTTTATGTTTCTTCACTGACTATTTTGAAAAATATTCTATTTATGAATATTTTACTGGAAAAATCTGTTTAAACCAGCTGAGCGGATTTTAAGTTTTTCCTAATTATTTTCTTACATTTAACCCTTCGTACGTGGACATACTTTGTAGGGTTAGGCTGAAATTAAGCTGAAATTTGGTATACAGATACCTCCTAAAGACTTGTCGAGCGATTTTAATTTTCAAATTTTTTTATCGAT
>JAUZND010091786.1:0-36472 GCA_034780555.1 Coelogynopora nodosa
ACCAGCCAAAAGTAGACCAATACCAAAAGTGAAAGAAAATGAAGGAATTCCACCAAGTTATACTTGTACTTATAACATTTAAACATTTAAATGTTAAACATTTTGATAGAACCGAACTCAAAACTTGATTTTTGTTTTCATTCTATATGCTTATAATAAAATTACAATAATATTATAAAATTACAACGATGCAAATAATAAATTGGATATTTTTTATATACAAAAATTATTCAACTTATTAAAATAATACATTGCATAAAAGTTTGTGATTATTGATTATTATTATTATTTTTAATTTGATGCATTTAAAAGGCACAAATTTTGAGTAGATGCCATTTATATATAAATAGATCCTTCTCCATTTAGTAGAAATTTAAAATATATATATTGCTGATATAAGCAGAAGTAATTAATAACTTGTTAAATAAACAGAAAACAGATTATACCATTTCATACATGTATATTTGTTGTTTTAATATAGTAAACAGTCCATGTATTTTTGATCATCTTGTACATTAAAGGACTATACCTACTAAAGGGGACGACACCTTAAATCTATCAATCATTATATTTAACTGTGGTTATGGTTTCAAAATTTTTTTCATTTATTTTGGCAGATATACTATATTTGTTGTTGTCTACCATAATTATATTAAAATGCATTAATATGTCCCATAAACAAGAAGGCTACGGTTCTAAATTATAAGGCTTTTCTAATATATTATATTGACTATAATGTACGATAGTTAATGAAAGAACTGTTATATATTTCAGATAATCTTTTTATGCGCTTATGTAATTATATAGAACATGCGTATATCTTTTTTTACAATTATATTGACGAAACATGGTGTATGAGAAACACAGGTAGACTTTCTATGTTAATTATAGTAAAATATATATGGCTTCAATACTATTATAGAATATAAAACCTATATTAAATTATTATAATAACTCAGGTTCACTTATTTTTATACTGTTTTATTATTTTTACTAATTAATCCTAAATAAATTATCCCTTTCATGTCCTCCCCCACAGCTTGAAGGAGTCGATCCCAGACATCCACAAACTCAGCCTCACAGGCTCCGACCCCAGCAGCCTCGCCTCTAGTCACGGCTATCCGGCCAACGGCCCCTGGTGCCCTACCTGCACCGCCAACCCCCCAAACCGACACCGTGCCTCCCGCCAGTTCTCCACCCCCGAGGACGGTCAGGTGTTGACAGACCCCTCCTCCTCCTCGGGACACATCATCTTCCGCCCGGACACTACCTACAGGAGAGGAGGACCGACGGCGGGTAGATCTAGCGGGGGTGGCGGTGGAGGTGTTGGAGAGGCGCATAGCTTCTCGCTGACTCAGGTAAGCAGCAATTTACTATTTCGGGAATTAGCCCCTCGATAGGGAAAAAAACTATAAAAGAAAACTTGATCTTTTTAAGTAAAATAAAAGTATTTTGTTAAAGCACGGCTAGAACGCCACACAAGAGATCAACGTTTTTTTCACTGTAAGTCATTTTTTTATTACGAACACGAAAATCGAAAGTTATTATAAAAAATAACGAGTGGTGAATTCTGTGAATTCATATTATTTTTTTCGTAATTTTAGATTTTAAAAGTAGTGAATGGAATATTTTTTTACTACTCTACCAGTGTGAAATCTGAAAATCATTTAGTATTTTAAACAATTTATTTATTTTTCAGGATTTATTATATATAGTTTAGCTAACTGAATATATATATTTCTGTTAACTAGTACATAAAGCATATATTGTCACGACATATATCCGTCCATTTTATATTAAAATTGATAAAAATACTTTTTCACACTCTGTTTTCTAGAAAAAACACACCTTTTGAAACATATGTCATAAACACATATAAATCAGAATTTAACGAACTTACTGAAAAGTTTACTATTATTAGATTTTTTCATTGTTTGTTAACATATCTAAAAAAATTAATTTTAAATATTATTTGTTTTACTTTTTGTTACTTGTTTCAAACAATTGGAATGTACATAAAAATAATATTTTGATATTTTTGCCTTCATATTTGTTCTTAGTGTGTCAGTGGCTGAATTTATTTTATATTATTTATCAATATTTTTATTTAAAAATCACTAAAATTTCATTTATGCCAATTTTTATTTAATAAAGTTTTTATAATGTATTGTTGTTTCCTATACATTAATTTATTAATATATTTTTTTATTAATTTATTCATTTTTAATTGAAAGCAATTGTTGAAAGTATTTTTCAATTTTTTTGAAAAGCTAGCTGTTATTTCAGTTTGCTATCATATTTTTATTTTGTGAAATTATCACAGTATTAAGTTTTATGTATAATTTTCATTTGAAAATGTCAAAACATGACTATATTTAAGAAATGAAAATGTTATTAAGTTTCTTCATCTTTAACAACTACGAAAATGAAAAACAGATCTTAAATCCGTGCATATAATATTATGTGTCACGATATAAAAATGAGTTAAATATCTGTAAAGCATGCAACTAAAACGTCTCCCCAGGTGCGGCTGATATTGCTAATACTAGACTGTCTAATCATCGTGTACCGGTTCTACCACACCTACATCACTCTTCGCGACATGTGGCTGGGCCGGCAGCTGAGAGTGACGCCCGGAGAGGCTCTGTTGCTCAATCGGGCCGGTGCTGGGGCGGGGGGGAGTGGTGGTGAGCACGGCACTCGATCGAGGCACGGACAGGTGAGAAAGTTCTTCAGGAGTTTCTGTGCTCCACAAGGCTTCCCGCGATCTATTTCGCATGGTTCCCGCGATTTATTTGATTATACGGTTTTCGCGCTTTATGATTTTCAAAACTACTGCAATTTAATCATGCAAGAAAAGAAGAAGCCCTGTCTTCATTAACTTACTCACAATCAGTTTATTATTTGTTTTTGCAGTTTAATTTGTTCAAATTTTATTACATCAATTTAAGCCATTTTGACGATAGTTTTCTAATCTGTTTATAATGTCTTCTTTTTAATGACATTTTTTATTTTACCTCTAAATGAACTTTTAAAATGATTAGTTTTAAACAATGTTTTTATAGTAAATTAAAAATAGGTAGCATTTAAAAATAAATAAAAGGAACGATTAATTTAAAATCACTTGTCCATTGCTATATATCCATATATCCTAGAATTGATTGGAACAATTAGTCAAACCCAGCTCATCAGATAGAAAGAAAAGTAATAAATCAGAAATAAAAAATAATAAAATATAAATCGAAAAAAAGGGTAACTATATAACAAAGAAAACTGACAAAAAAGATACACAAAAGGCAAAGGCGAGAAAATTCTATAACTGGAAAAAACAAGAGCATGACTTCCTAGAAAAAACTTAATAAAACCAGCCAAAAGAGACCAACAGACCACCAAGTTATACTTGTACTTATAACACAGGTCTAGGAAATGAGAGGATGTTAAGTCACAATCATTTATTTATTTATGAATTATTTATTCTAAAACATTTTATATTTGAAAGTTACAAACAGTTACAAATTAACATGTTTAATCATCGTATACCACTTTATAGAATTGTAATATGTGTTTATATTTTTATAATAACATGCACTTAATGTATAATATAATCTGTATGTAAAATCCACATTTATGATTTTGTAATGTAGTAAGATTAAGTGTGAGCAGTGACTGTACAGTGACACTGATAGTGACAGTGACAGTCAAGAGTAAACAAAATTGCAAACATATTATTCAGTTGTAGCTCAACATTTATGTAAGTTGTGCGATTGGAAAATGGCTATATTTAAAATGTTAAATATTTGTTTCAAAATAGTTTCGATACTCCTAGTTTGCATATTTAGAAAATTTTTACAATTTAAACAGTATTAACTATACATTTAAATATCTATATATATATAGGTATACATACAACAAAATAATAATTTCAATTTGGAAACTAATTAGTATAAGCACTATTATAAGGACGATAAAAGCATTATATAATTAATCATCCCATAAACACCGTTATAATATAATTGCCCCAGATGGATCTTATTCCCAACCATGAAACTACTGCCATGATCAACTCTGCTGGACCGCAACATCACCAGCAGCATTTCTACAGTCAGAAGCCTCACGCCACAGTACCAGGCCTCAACTCTGTGCCAACTGACTTGACTAGCGACACCATGGGCCCCATCGGACAATCACCGTACTCCGAAATGTTAGGAAACACCAACCGAGCCATGCTCCACATTCGTCGACACTCTGGCTGCACGGGAAACAGCCCACATCTACTGTCCACATCAGCGGACGCTTCGATCTCCTCGTCATCCTGTTTGTCTAGTATACGTGCCTCTTGCTGTCTGTCTTCCTATTGGCTAGCACTGGTGATTGGTCTCGCGGTTACGCTGGCCTGTGTT
Source organism: Coelogynopora nodosa (assembly GCA_034780555.1). Taxonomy (NCBI): domain Eukaryota; kingdom Metazoa; phylum Platyhelminthes; order Proseriata; family Coelogynoporidae; genus Coelogynopora; species Coelogynopora nodosa. The sequence continues at coordinate 4,401 of JAUZND010091786.1, forward strand.
GCGCTCCTATTGGCTGCCGACAGTACGCTGCGCGCTGGTTGGCTGTTGCGCAGGGCTGGGTTTTTGTCAAGGGCGCGCGGCCTTGAGGAGGCGAGGGAGCGGACCAATCGTGTGATTGAACGACAGGCGCGATGGCTCAACGCCGGTCCACTAGCTAGTGCTACTCAAGAGCGCGATGAGATGAATAGAAGGTTGTTGGGTTTTGCGGCCAGGGTGAAGCATGACCTGGTGAGTTGTTTCTGCGTTTGGGTTGTATATACACGTAATTATTTTTATCTGAAGCTTTAAGCTTTAGATAGAGTAAAAACAATGTAAAAATACCTTTTTAGGCTAATTTGATAATTTATGATATTACAATAATTATCAGTAAGTGCTAAAAATAATTTAACGGAAAGCTTGCAATGATGAAAGTGACCAGTTAAAGTTTTTTTGTATATGGATTTTTTTTAATAGTGTTTAAAAAAACTTTTTTTTTTTTTTTTTTAAGTTCTAGTTTTCTGTTACAAAATGGGAGCAAGTATCCTGAAGTAATTTACTACACAATCTAATTGTATTGAAGTATTACATCGTATTTTTGAATGCTCCAAATCTATATACCGTGTCAATATAGGTTATAAAGAATAAATTGCATAACAAATTGTTGTATATATCGCAAATGGTATTTAAATTAATGCACCCATGCTTAATGCAGGTGCAGTTATTCTCATTCTTTTAATTTAACCAAATTCCTATAAAAAGATATATATATTTATTTATCATTTATAATGGAGACTCTTCACTAGTTGACAGCATATTTTTAAATACTATATAAATTATGGCTTTGACCGAATTATGTACAGAAATTATGCAAAAATGTGGAAAATAGAAATACAGTTACATTTTGATTAAGACGTGCGTTGATTTTATTACATCATGCATGATTTAGCACCTAAGGAATTTTGTTCATAATACAGTTGAAAGGAATCCTTGTATTTTCAATTGTTTTTTAAAATATGTGATTTTTTCTTTAACCCATTTACTCACTGTAACTATTCTCAACTTTTCATTGTTGTTGAAATATATAGCCAGAATGATTATATGTATATATTGCAAGAACCTGGTGTGTGTAATTTATCTTTTAACTTAACGACGTTTATAAACGTTGTACAGTTGAAACCGGATAAGACTCAGCTATTGATATTTTCTAAATTTTAGATAGGCACTGTGTAAGTTTCTGTTAGTTTCTGTAAGTTCTTCTCATCTCTTTACTTGATGTTTCTTTTGTCTTGATTCGAAAGTTGAAATATATCCTCGTACTAATGTGGTTAGTAGGCAGTGTATATTCCTACATACATACCCAGTGTTCAATCTTGATATCGTTTCTACGTCTAAGTTGTCTATCCTACCGACTTCTATTAATTGCTCTATTTTTGCGCGCCTTAATTATACTGATTCGACTTCGAGTTTAAGGATGGTTTCTAGAATATAAGAACACGTAATTATAAAGGTAGATTTGCATCTTCTCAACAACCCCAAAACTCTATAGCTGAGCTGTTCGCAAACTGACTTTGACATCCAATTAACAGGAACTTAATATTCCAGGGATGCGAATTATAGTCTTTCCTTAAAGATCCCGGTAAAAGGTGACCTGGACGTAATTATTTTAATTAAACTTCTATAATGTGTGAGAGAAGGAAATGGCTTGTTCCCTGTTCCTGCTACAACATAAGTTCAACTTGTTAAAGTGCATTGGTTTTTAATGTTATATGCTTATACTTGTGTACTTAGCTTTTAGTTAGTGTTGCTATAATCAAGAACATAAACAAAAAATTACTTAAATATTTATTTAAATTAGCAGATCTTATATATAATGTATTATATTATTATGTATATATATATTATGTTTTAATATGAATATATTAAATTAATTGTATTTATTATATATTTAATTAGTAATAAAGCAGTACAATTTGAAGAACAAAAAAATCATTCAAATCTGATTGTTATATATTAATATATTGTCAGTATATTACATAATGCTACACACCATAACTGATATAATTGTGATTAAACAGAAATATGCGTATATACATTAGTACACTTATTTTGTTGTGATTTTTTTTCTAGTCCATTATATCTTAATGAATTAAAAGTAAATGACATTTTTAATCAATTCTGTCATTAATATCGGTTTATTTTTATGACACTTATCACTTACGGTTAATTTTGCAGATATAATGCATACACGGAGTATAAAGATGTTGATATGGAAGCTATCTTTTGTTGTGGGGTTCTGTTTTCATTGTTAATTACTGGTCACGTTTTGTCATTTTCTATATTTATTTTATTGGAGCTAGGTAGCATTGTACGCATTTTCCAGCAAACAAATTTAGTAATATTTAACAATACAACGGACATACATCCAACTATTCGTACATGAACAATTGAACATTGATATATTTTTGTTGATTAATGTATTAAACAATGGTATATTTAAAATTGAATACAGTAAGTTTGCAGTTGGGTTGTGATCGTTATCTTTTTGATGCTATACACACAGAATGGGAAGATTTCAATAGTTGTCTGTTATGCACATATTAAAATCATATTACTAACATTTATTAACATTAATTTTAGCAATACAATACAAATATTTTACACTGGGGCTTTAAATAATTTTCTGTTATCCTTCTCTACATTGCGACTAAATTATGTAGATCCTTGGGGTGTAATCTAATACCACAGCACACGATTATCTTTTTTCCCTCCTTAATACAAACCCCCAATCCAGCGACACTTGGACAAGCTGAGGCTAGCGGAACTCTGCAGTGTCGAGAGCGCGGGAGTATCCCCGGGCCAGGTGTTCAAGTGCTCCCGTGGCAGTGGCTCCCTCAGCCCAGAGTTCTCCTTCAAGCAGCACGTCTGCAACTTCCTCCAAGTACTTCCTGTCAACTATACGCAGCGTAAGTATGGCCTGGTCTGTGTATATATGTTCAGCGATATTGTAGTTGACACAGTGCGAGGAGGAGTAGTCATTGGCGGCCGTATTTTCATAGTTTTAAGAGATACATATTATCAGCAAAAATTGTATCGTTACCAGTTGAGTAGGACTATAAGTATACTTCTGGTCATTATTTTAATATCGACTCTAATAGCCGCATTATTTAATAATTTTAACGTTTTATTAATTCTTTATTTTTTTCACATGACCTATTCGAAATGAATCTTCATTACACACACTACGGTTGCTAAGTATTAATTAATTATAATTCCATTATAAAAAATACTTTAATAATATTTTAAAATAAGAATGGTATTTTAAATAGTTTCCTCTTAACCTTTCGTACTTGGAAGGAGGGGGGGGGGGGGGTGGGTATGGCAATTTATGAAATATGAATTATATAATGTATGACCCTGACTGTTTTACTCAGTAGCTAAAATATTTTTATCTAACTAAAAATATAACAAATATAATTTCAAAAATGTTTAAATACCAAAAAAAATAGCGTGATTATTGCTCTATTTTATACCCCCACCTGGGTTTTCATACTTTCCGATGATATTAGAAGGTAAAACTTGCAACATTAATAGAAAAAATAAGTTTATAGTAAATTATATCCATTTAACTTAAACAATAAAATGATTTATTGATTTATTTATTTGATTGATTTATTTATTTACTATATATAAGTAGCAAAATTTAAAAAATATATCAATAAATATTGATCTTGTAATCTGGAATCAGATGTAAAAAGAATCAAGTCAATTGGTTGCATTTAACTAAAGTTATAGCCTACATTGGTCAATATATAGCATATATGGTTATTTCCTATAGTTTTCTTAACTAGAGTTTACGACGTAATCAGGTTATAAAAATGATACCAATCTGTTAATATTTTTGAAAATTAAAATCGCTCGACAAATTTTTAAAAGGTATCTGTATACCAAATTTCAGCTTAATCGGATTATAGGAAGTTTGGTTTACAAGTAGGGGGTAAAATACCCTTCTCCACGTAGCAAACTCTAAAAAGTATGTCTAAGTACGAAGGGTAAAGACAATAAAACTTGTCATTTTAAAACAAATATGTATAAGTCAACGGGTTGTTACACCCCAACTGAACACACTACCTAAACTGTACTTATGACTAATATTACTAATAGTGCTGTTATACTAGTTATATTTTCATAAATAGATAAGAAAATATAGAGAATTAATTTTTCATATCAAATTCATCGTCAAATGACTGGAAATAGTTCAAAATAATTGTTGAGACTATCCGAGGACGTGGTTTTAGTCTTCGGGTCGCAAAACTTCATCGGGTTGTTGGTCTATAGTTACATATCAAAGTCCTCAGATGGCAGTTAACTCACGTACACACATATGTATATATATTTGCCGTATCTGTAGGGTTATTATTATACATTTATAAAAAAAATTCTCCGGAAAACCACACTATTTTATATAGTATTTTTATCATGTACGACTGTGTGAAGGAATGAATCAGCATCTCTTTCACTGATATTTTTTTAATTTTCTATATTTTATTTTGTAATAATTTAATATGATTAGTACAATATATTATTAGTGAAGGGTATGACGAAAACATTCCTTCTTACAGTTTAGAATGCAGTTTTAAATGAGTCGTGCATTATATATCATCCAGAAATTAAAACTGCAATATAAGTTTTCTTTGGAAATGTCTATAACTTACTACTAAATATTCTAAAACATGTTCCACTATTACTGAAATATAACGAAATAGAATTTTTCTTTAACTTAATAAATATGGAAAGTTTTCACAGAGACAGGTGCCTAATCACAACTCGCGAACGCTTAATTCTATAAAAAGTTTATTGTTATAGTGCTATATTATGTTGTTTTTTCTTGCTTTTTATACATGCTTTCTTCTCTTTTAAGGTGTAAAATCAATATGTTGGCTGTTTTTTACTGAAATATTCTATTATCTCATTCTGAAGTTCATTTCAGCAAGCACAAAGAATTTTTATCATAAAAAGCGTATACTTTAAGGTCGCGTGATCTGCATATGTATGTATTGTATATACGTATCGATCGTATAATATTTATCCATTTTAATAAAATTAATTCCGTCGTCCTACTTCTATATTGAAGAACATCTGTTTAATAATATAATACAATTATTTACTTTCCTCATCATTTATTTTCTTTGGTATAAGGAAAAGTAACTTTATGTAATGTATGGTATGACAATTAAGCGTTATTCGATATTAGTAAGAGGATTGTGTCTTTTATAACAAATTGTAATACTATTGCACCAACATTTTTTTAATTTAATATATTTTTATCACATGAACTCCTTATGTCGTATTTAATATGATATCATTTCAGTTGGTCTGTATAATTTCAATGTGCATTATTTTAAAATTTACATAGGCTATACATTCTAATTATTGTATGACCCGTAAAATTAAAATAATCTATCAAACATTTACAGTAAACATTATTCAATCATAATTACTCATTAAAACAATAAGTAACCAAATATTTTAAGTACAATATATTTCCGTACAATAAGTAACAATCATTTATATCACTGAACATGATTATCAAACAAGATTTTTGGGATTACCGGCCGTACTTTGTGTAAACTTTGTATAAAATGTTGTATTTAGTTTAAATAAATGATTTTTAATAATTTAGTAATTACTTTTTTTAACTCTGCAGATGTTGACCCCTTAACGCTGGCTCCTAGAAAACGCTCATCTCTAGGTGAGTCATTAAAACATTGGCACACCTTAATTTAATTACTTGTGTTACTTGTATTACTTTATATATTACATATACAATATATATATGTTTTATATTCATATGTCATTATAAAAGTTGCCATGAATTAAATGTCAACAGAATGAATTAATTTTGTTTGTGAAACAGAAATTAGATATTATTTGGTATTTTACTATGTTATTTTTATTGTATTTTGTCTTAAAATATAGTTTGTTATCATAGAAACATACAGTATATTGAATTAGATTTTTAAAAATTATTATATAGCTATAAAAGTGTCTTATCATTAGCCATTATATTAGAAATCTTTGTATCTTGACATTAATGTTAATGAAATATTGTATCTTTACTAATTAATACGTGTTTAATCGTTTTTGCAATTTAAGGAAATGGTGGCTATTTTAATTAAATCATTCTGATCAAATCTAAGAAAAATATATAGATAGACATTTGTCCACTTCTGTGAGAACTCCTCTTACACTGAATACAAAATCCCTGATTATCGAAAAGCGAGGTTGAAGTATACAATTCCTTCTTTCAACGGCCTCCTCAATAACCAATAGCCCCCTTAAAATAATGGTCAAAGCGTGTTCAAGAGCGGCAGATTTTTTAACAAAAATGTATAAGATATTTTGTTTTTCAATTAGTAATTCTCATCAGAAATGTATTCTTTACTTGTTATGTTGTTACCGTATTGATGAATTGGGAATGCTTTTAAGATATATTTCTACACATGAATGTTTCCCTAAATGTGTAAAATAATCCCAAAGAAAGAATTCTGAGTTTGTGAATGCTTTGCTTCATCTATATTATATAAAGTGATTTTGTTTTTACAGATATGTGATCAGGTGTATTAGTTTAAAAGGGTCGTGTGAATTGAGATATTTTGAGATCTCTGAAAAACTCTTGGAATTCTATGATAAAATTTTAAGTTGGTAAAATAAAATGTAATGAGTGAGTCTTTGGGAAATGTTTTCACTGATATTATAAAATGTTATCCTTAATTTATTAATATAATATTTTTCATTGTGTATTCACTTTTAGAATAACTTACCCGTAATCTTTAAGTATTTACATAATACGTTATTAAATGTTTATTTTTACAAATATATTTTTATTTGTTTAAATTTTTATCATTTATGTATACTATAAATATTTATTTTATGTAAAATCGTTAGTTTGACACTTATATGACACATAATTAGGTTAACGAAAATTCTGATAAGCTTCTTGAATTTTATTTCATTCACTAAGAAAGCACTATAAAATATATTTGTTTATTCTAGTATGTTTCTTAAATTGTATTGTAAATCTCTCATTAATCTCCTATTAATCTTCACTTTCATGACTAATTTTTCTCTTTTGTCCCTTCCCATATTTATATATACAGATATATATATATAACCTTTATCATTCATCACTATTCTCCTCTTTCCTGTGATAACAATATGTCACATTTTGACTCGTTTTCTTCAATTAACATGTTTTCTTTTATTGGTTCATACTCTTCTTTTGACCTATTAATTTAATTTAAATCAATATGTCATCTAAACTCATTCAGTTTTCTCCCTCTTTCTCCTGTCACATGCCACTTACTTTCCGTTTTATTTCCGGCCTCACCCACTTTTCCCACAGACCTACCCCAATCCGCCTACCCGCTGGGCCCTCCCGACACCCCCTCTTCCCCCCTCCTACCCGAGGTGATCGCTGCCCGACGACTCCTCTTCACCGCCGCCACCGTCCTGCTGGGCCTCTTCGCCTCGGTTGCCGTGGTACACCTGTTGGGGGAGGTATTACTGCGCGCTATCTCTTTACCGTCACGGCCCCGCCTAGTGACCGATTTCCCTCCGCCGGGATTTGATCTGCATGGTCGCCTGTTGGTCTACATGCGCACAAGCGGTGACGGCAATCATCATCAGCAGCAGCAAATGCAACAACCCCCTTCGCCATCATCGATCGCTCTCGTTTCAGGGCCAGCAACAATGGGGGTCACCGGTGGTCGGGGAGGGGGACTCATCCAATCACAACTACAGCAACATCATTCACCGCAGCCGCCACCTCTGGGGCTGAGGGTACAGGAGGCTCAGGCAATGGCTGCTATGGTCCCGGTACCGCTTCCCGTCACCGGAAGTGTTGCTGGGAGTGATGAACCGGCGCAGGAGTCGAGAGTGTGACGTCACACTGTATCACGTGACCGGCTGACCACTCTCCTTTGTATCACTTAATATACAAAATGCAAAAAGCTATCAGGAAAATTTCATAATTATTTGCTATTTAAATAATATGTACATAAAATACATATTTTAATAATTTTAGTGAGTGTTTTTGTCAGTTACAGTTTTGTACCAATTAAGTGCTTAGAACATTGTTTGGCTGGCAGTATTAATTAAATCGGATTTTTTTCAATCGATCTGCATGTCAGATTTGACTGATATATCTATTACAATGAAATATCAATAGATTAATTATGATAACTTAATGGATAAAATTGACAGTAGTGAAATCCACAGCAGTAACATTTTTCACGCATTTGCTTGTACTTTAGTCTGAAATCAAGATGTCATTTAAATACTTTCTTGACACGATTATTGTCTTCCTTTTCGCCAAATTGATGACTCAGAATGTAATAAAAGAATACTGATTCAATATTCTGTGTAGTACTTTCTTTACCTGTGTACATAGTATTTTGTGAGTTTTATCATGTGCCAAAACATTTGTTCCGTTTAATAATTCGATCGATTTTTATAACAGTTGAGTATATACATATATATCTATGATAATTTGTTTTGTATTAGTATCAGTTACATTTCCTTAAATATTTCTCTATATACTGCTAGAAAAGAAACAGACTACAATGTACGACCTCACGCTTCACCAAATAATGTATTAATATGCCTTTCATGTTTTATCCCGATTGTCATTAAATATTTAGGTTTTCAAGTTTAAATATTGCATATCCAGAAAATTATTTCTTCATTTGTATATTAATGTTCTGTTATTGTTTATTACAGTAATCTTAATTAAATTTTATTTATAACTGGACATAATACATTAAAAGAGTACACAAATGATTCCATATATAGGAAAGGCAACAATTTTTGTCACATATTAATATTTGAGCAGGCGATGATATTTATATAATTCTTCCATTTAAATATTTTATAATACAATATACACTAAACGAACATCTTATTTTAATATGTTAAAGTCAGAACTTACTCAATTTGTGAGGATACAACGAGTTTGCCATATCTGAGACAGTAAAAACGTTCATGGTTAGAAAGTTTTTACTTTACCTTGTCGGATTGCTAGCCATGTTATGACAAAATCTAACAGTTGTGTGTTGTTGACTGTTTTTATCATCACTGAATTTTTGTTGTTGTTATATTGTGTGTTATAAAGTTGATCGTAGAACAGGTTCATTCTGTATTAATCGATGTATTTTATGTTAATTCTATTTTCACTAAGTTTATGTTGCTAAACACTACTTTTAACTAATCCAGTAAACTAAAAAGGAGTTAGTCCGCACATAACAAGCATGATAATAAAACCAAAGAATGTAAATTATTTCATACATTACTACCTCAGTAAGTCTTCGACTAAATGCCGCCGTGCTATCATTGGCATGTCTACCAATCATTCCGAGAGTTTTTTATTAATAAAGTTGCTATGGGAAACTAGAGGGGAAGATGAAAGAAAAAACATACAATTAAGTTTTATCAAGTCTATAAAATCGGAAGATTTGAATCTGAATCTTGACCTGTTAGTCAATGCTACTACAGTGTTCGTAGAATCTCACAGTTTTTGCACAAAAGTGACTAGTTTTCTTGCATTTATTCAACCTAATTTTATAGCTGTAATGGTAACAAAATTATTTAATGCTGTAATATCGCCATCGTTGAGTTTATATATTACTTGAATGTAAGAAACGACTTTAGTAAACAAAGTCAAATTAGAAACAAAGTCGTTTATCTAAAATAAACTTTGCAAACTTAATTTAGCTGTCTAGAGTCCGAATAAAAGGAATACAATATGACTATACATACATACGTTTATATCTGTTTGATATTCAAGGATCCATATGAATATTTTTAATAGTCGTTATTAAAGTCCTTCAGGGGTCCATATTAAGATTTATAATAGTCGTTATTAAAGTCCTTCAAGGGTCCAGAATAAAAGCATTCACCGATTTTCAGTTTGGGTGTTTTCATAGGGCCTCCTACCCTTATTCCGTTTGAATACACCTAATCGTATGAATCGAATTAAACATTTTCTAGAAATTAATCAATTAAATATATTTAAAAAAAAAATTAATTAAACATGGAGTCTATCGATTAATTTTATTTTTAGAATTAAAGCGATACACTAATTCATTAGTAAACCGCCAATGCAGCACGATTCATTCAACAATTCATTCTTTCTCTTTGTTTCTGTACATACGACTATACTACAATACAACTGCTTAATTTGCCGCCCTTTGTGTACATTTTATATTGTATATTATTATATAAATATATTAGAGCCAAACTATTATTCTATTGATTTATACTTCTGATATATCTATACTTCTAATACTTATTCAACCTTTTTGCAATACAAATTGTTATATATAATACTTAGTCTGTATCATTTACTTATCAAATATAAGTAATACATATTTAAATGCCAATATATTCTAATTACTCCAGTTTATGAAGATTATTTTAACATCTATGCAACATATACTTCAAATATATTATGTATATACTGTAACCCAATTCTGTTTAAATTTAGAATGTTGTAGTTAAAAATGTAAAATATAATTAATATATTCAAAAATTAATATAACAAAAACATATAGCATATTTACAAACAAAATCAATACATCTGCGTAAATCATTTCATTAATATATTAGTTTATTAGTTTTATAGAGCTCATTCTCATTTTAACATTAATTTGTTTGCATGTTTTTGTACTAAAACTAGTCTTAATTTAATTAAAAATTGATCTAATTCTTGAAGTAATAGTTAGATTTTAAAATTTTTACCGAAATCTTCATTGCTTAAACACATTGAGTGGTGGCACATGGGATTAACGGTTAAAATAAAAGGCTAGCATGATAAACTCTTATAATTCTTTCGGTTGATATACCTATATATGGTTAGGGAACTAATCATCGTATAATTATATTTCGATATTTTGCTGCATTTGAAAATATAATTGTAAAATTTAAAATAAATATACTATTGAACAAAAGGTTGATTATTTAATACAATAATTTATACTACCAGTGAAATACTAATAATACGCTTTAAATAATGCATTTGTCAAATTGTTTGTTTGGATTAAATATATTTTTGTTATATTAACAATTATAGGAAAAGCTACAATAAAAGTATTAAATATATATTTTTGTCGTTTAACCCTTTGCAGTTCTTATGTTTTTCTAATAATTGATAGTCCTTTACCAAACTTGAAATTATCCTTCCCATTGACCTATTTAAGTGAGATTTTGGTATAAATTATCTCAAAAAATAATGTGGAGGCATCAACATCATCTCTAAGGGATCCTTGTCTTCAGTTTCAAGACATGCGGCAGCAGCCATCTTTACCGCAGGCATTTAACTTTTTCTATGAACTATCATCAACTGAGACGTCACCCCCATAACCTCAACCGCCAGTTAATACTTCGTTATATAAACATTTACGAGATCACAGTCGCAGTTGAATACTATTATAAACAGCACCGCCCCACTTCGTCTATTATTGAACGTCCGAGAAGGGATTTATTATCACTCAGCAGACAACTTTTATGCTGGATAATACTATAAACATTACTGCATCGCCGGACATGTTTAGTCAGCTCTTATAACCTTCTCCTATATTTAATTAGCCTTACTCAGTAATGTCCCAACAGTCAGTGCTATCTTCAACATAGTCCCAACAACGGCCTGCTACTAATAACAGCCTGAACCAACCAACCAACGTCAGCTCAGCCCTCAACTAGTGTGGGCTATAAACAGAAGGAGCCATTTACTGTATACAATGTGACCCTATGTTTTCCGCTATTGGGAATTTATGGATTTATAGGGAAACCCGCTATCCATAGGGAGTACCGGAAATGGAAAGTTATAGTGATGAAAATGTACACCTTTATCAGGTTGAGAGCGCCCTTTGTGGTATAGTACTGTACGGTATATTAGTTTTCACCCATTACGTTCCTCAGGACTCGTTCATCGTTTGAAGTGAAATAATGTATTTTTCCACAAGTGCTGATATTTCGCCTAACCCTGATTGTATTACCAACTCTATAGTTTTCCTTATGAAAAAGATTTAATAATTTTTACGGAACGGCTCTAACTAGATTATTGATGGCGTTGAATTTTTGAACTCCGAAACACACGCTACCATAGCGTTTCCCATTGCCACGGCAATGGCTCATGTGTTTTACTTTCCCCAACTAAAAGCTAAGAAAGCGCTAGTGAACGTAAGGAATGAAGGTGACAATTACTGTTTCTTACGCCGTTTTATCGGTTCTTCATTACGACTACATCGATCGCGACAAAGAACGACACAGAATTAAGTATGCAGAGTGAATGAATGAATTGAATTTCGGGAATATCAACCACCCTGTGACTGAATACGATATACTTAAGTTCGAGAGGTTAAATCCCGGACTATATATTAACTTACTCGTGTGCTTGGAAGACAATGAGGAATACCACTGCCGCATGTTACGTGCCTCCTCCATGTTACTACGCCTCACTCTATAAAAATCATTAACAATGACGCACCCGAATCAGGTTTTGTGAAGCTTCACTACGTAGGGGTTAACGCTCACAATCGACTTCTGAACAGCTGTTCAACGAAGGGACAATCTCATCAAAGTTACAAACACTCAGCACTATCTCCAGCCATTTAAAAGACAGGGGTTACTGAATAACCATAAAGAATACTGCTACACCGGGTGGCAGCATAAATAATTAGATAGTTACACGATAGTACATTTTCCCCCCGTTTAAATCTAATCATTGGGATAGCGATCAACGGGACGTCGAACTCTTCGAGGGTAACGTGGTTCTGGAAGATCTCATTGTGTGATAGAGGAACGTATTCTTCGGGTGGATTGATCAAACGCAGTTTGCGGGTGTTTACCATATACCCGTCATTGGTCTTGAAAGAATACTGTCCACACTTCTGACGTAGTGGCCGTATCGGTCCACCTTGAGCTTGAACGAAGTCACCAGTTTGAAATCGATAGTTCCAACTGGGTCGACGGCGTTGATTTGCGTAATCGGCTCGACGTTGTAGCTTTTGCTGGACTTGTTCTTTCTTTTCGGTGATATCAGCGGTTGGAGTAGGTGCCTTTATTCCGATCTTCAACTTTATACGTGGTACATATTATCTGAACAATAGCTGAGATGGGGTAAACGATGTGGTCTCATGTGGCGTGTTGTTGTAATTCAGAAGATAGGTGTTTAGAGCTTCTTGCATTGACTGAAGTGGTGTTTTTTCTAAACGCAGATTTTGTAGAATTTTCTTGAACTTTTTATTTACTCTTTCGATCGCTCCATTGCTCTGAGGATTAAAAATTGCGGAACAAGCATGTGTTATCCCATGTTGTTTCAGAAAATCTTTAAATTGAGCAGATGTAAATTGTACGCTTTTGTCTGACTGCAGTTTCAGGCAATACCCAAATTTTTTTAATACTCCGGCCAGATATTTTATGACAACATCACTGGTCACGACTTTAGTAACCTTACACGAGACAATTTGCTGTGGTTGTCAACAAGTTCAATAATATAGAATAGATGACCATTGCAGTCATGTTTTGGACCCGCAATGTCGATGGCTAGTTCAGTACAGGAAACTGTAGGCCACTGAGGAATTTGAACAGGACTGTCTCGCACCTGTACTGTTTTGCAGCAATAGCATTTTCCAACCAATTGTTCAACCGAAGTATCTGGAGACGGCCACCAGTGAGAGAGTCGTAATCGAGCTTTAGTCTTACTCATTCCAAGATGTCCTTTGTGGGCAAAGTGGAGCAGGCGATCTCTGATTGAAGAAGGAACGATGATACGATCACCGCGGACAAGAATGTTGCCGACAACGCTCAGCTCTTCTCGAATACGATAGTACGGTAAGAGGGTGTCATTGTCTGTAAGCTTTATATGCCAACCTTTTTGTAGCAGTTTTACAACTTGTTGCAGTGCTTCATAATCATCGGTAGCTTGTTGAATTTGAGAGTAGGATACTCAGGGTGTAGTATCGCCTTGAATTGCCGAAAGGTTAACTTCGAAGTTGGTGCTGTCGTCATCCGGTAGTGGAAGACGGGAGAGGCCATCGGCCATGACGTTGTTTCGCCCTTTGATGTAAGTCACCGTGAAGTTGTACGGCAGTAGTCGTGCTGCCCACCTGATAATTCTGGCAGAAGCTGTAGTTTCTTTTGTTTGGCCCATCAATACTTCACGTAAAGCGCAATGGTCTGTCTTTATTTAAAAAGGGCATCCATACAGGTATTGGTGCACACGCTCTACAGACCAAAGGAAAGCTAAAGTTTCCAATTCGGAGCTGGAGTAATTGCTCTCGCCTTGGCGTAATTTACATCTGATTTAGTAGATTGGACGTTCAACTCCATCCTCTTGGATATGTGTGTGTACGCCACCAAGACCTTGTAGTGACGCATCTGTTGTGAGGATTGTCTTTGTACTCGGAGAAGTGCCATTCAACCTCTTTCAAAGTTTCAAACGCATATTGTTGTCTACTTTGCCCTTCGAAAGACGTTTCTTGATTGATGAGCTGGTAGAGAGGGATGGTTATTTCAGTAAAAGCCGGAATGAATGATCTATAATAGCCCACCATTCCCAAGAAGGATCGTAGTTGCGATTTGTCCGTTGGAACAGAGCATCGCAAAAGAGCGGCGGACGCTGACGGTGAAGGTTGTATCCCTGCACTTGAGATGTGTCGACCTGAAAAATAAATTTCTTGGACACAATAGATACTCTTTTTGTGTTGTTTATTTTTCAGTTCATGTGCAGATAGGGCTGATCGAATTTGATCTAGCGCCACGTCATGCGTTCCTGATTGGTTGACGCAAAAATAAGGATGTCATCAAAATAGAAGATGGCATTCTTGCAGTTGAGGAGTATTCCCTGCAATGTACGAGTAAATGCCGCAGGCGCTGATGCGATACCAAAAGGGAGTTTACGAAATCGATACAGACCTTGATGCGTAATGAAAGCAGTAATGTCCCGTGATTCCTGCGTAATTTCGATTAAATGATACGCATTAGCTAGATCGATTTTTGAAAAATAGTTGGCTCCTTTGATTTTGCTCAACAGTTCATCGACTGTTGGCATCGGATATTGATCCACAAGTAATCCAGCATTGATTTTACGATATACCACACACAGGCGAATAGAGTCATCTTTTTTTGCCACTACTATCAGAGAGGTGTAGGGTGAATTATCGATCGCTGCGATGGTGCCCTCTGCAATAAGACGGCGGAGCTCCTCTTCGACTGGCGTTTCCAAAGCTAGCGGCAGTCTACGTGGAGATTAACGCATAGTTGAAGGGGCATCATGACGCATTGTAAGGGAAATTATATTGGAAGTAGCGTTTGGAGTAACGTTTGCAGTAACAGAAACATATGCCTTGTCTGACACAGACTGTGTCATTTCGGCCGTCGTATCGGGATCGGGTACAACGGTTGACGCTCGGCACGAAATTGTTAATTTAACGATGAAATTGTATCCATACCCAAAACAGAATGTGGGAATCATTGCTTACTTTAGACAATGTTAAGTAAAGTTCGAATTGTTAGAACCAAATTCGTATATCGTTCTGACCCGTGAACTTATTTGGTCTCGGAATGTATGTATTAGTAATATAAGTAGCCATTACGATGTGTAGTAAGTAATCGCGTAGTTAGTTTTTATTCTCGTCGCCAAATTGTAATGTCCTATACGCAGAGAGGAGAGAGAACAGGCGAGTCAACACATGCAATTGTTCATTGTGAAGTTTACAAGCGCGTCTGCATTATATATATTGTACATATTTAGTGTCAAACCAATTAGTAAAGTACATAATATTATATTATAGCGCATAACTATTACGTCACTAGCTTACAGTAGAGTAGCAAACTACTATTATATAAATAATTAGACAGTTACACGACAGCACACTATTCTTCTAATATGTAGTAGTATTATAATTTTGTGCACTGAGCTTTCATTTAAATTAAATTTGCTCATAGTATATTTCAAAGCAACAGTAAGGATTTCTTTTATCAAAATTCATACAAATTGTACCAAAGTATATTTTCATAATATATATGACGACCGTTATATATTTCTAAATTATTTCGCTATTTTATTAACCTGTTAACTTGACAATCTACTCATCGCAGGCGCTCACTAATTTCTCGTTTATATATTTTAAGATTTACCATTTAATTTTTTTATATGTAATATAAAAGCGTGTTCGTTGTTTTTATAATGCAAAAGCTGGTTTCAGAATCCAATTTACCTCAAAAGTCAGATTCATTTTTTAACTGAGGGAACATTCACAATAATATATTTTTTAACTCATCACTTCCTAAAGTTAACTTCTTCAAATAAATAAAATAAAACTTAGCTAGCAATAGCAATACTTACAGTAATTTTACTATCTTTCTAATCTTGCTACAGTAATTTTAATAGTAAATTCTCAAAAGAATTTACGTTTATAAATCAATACGTTTTCAAAAATATATTTTAACACAACTTATAATGGGGATTTATTCTTTAGATGATAGCAGTTCGCATCTCTAGAAATGTCTCTTTAAATAAACCCACATCGTTTACTAAAAAGTACTATCCTTTATTATAATGCTACCAAGAATATATAAAAACAATTAATGAATTTTTTAAATATTTTATATACAACGGTGTTATGTTGCATGTTTTAAACACATGTTGTATTTAACCTATTTTAAATATCATGTTGGTAAAGTCAACAGTTGCAGAACATTTCATAATGTTGCAGAACATCTCATAAAACCTAATGGTTTTCTCATTTATTACTATCTACCGTTATTTATAAATATATCTCTAATATGAATTCATATATATTTTTCTAGACATTTTATGAAAAATAAGAAAGGTGTAGATTATTCAGTCATATATCTATATATCTGCCATTTATAACATTATTGTAGATAATTGTAATTCATAAAACTACTTATTATGATTAATTTTGTAGTTCTTTTACCAATTGATGGATTGTCTATCCAACGAATTATTGAAGTCTAGACATCAATATGGGGCGACTTAATGACTCATGAATGTAAATTTCTAAATTATATGAGAAAAGTCATTCGAAATTTTACTATGTCCAAATTTTCAACTTTAAATACCATCATCAATCTGGCATGACTGTGCTTGCTTCAGTAAATAAGATGTCACTTCGTATTTAGAATCAGCATCCCTCATCAAAACAGCATATTTGTTATTCTTATTTACTATTTAATGTAGCTCAAGTTACATTGACCATATTAAAAATGTTTTCTTATCTGATGCGTATTTATGATCTAACCATATGCCCTATTGACTTAGTTTTATCCTATTGACCTGTTTACAAAAATGTTATCAAATATTAATAGTCTCTATTTCATTATGTTATGGATACATATATGATTAAAATGTATATTATATATCGCTTATAGAAGTAGTAAATTAGTGATGAAATTCAAGCTATGATATTTGTGCACATTTTATTATATGGATCTTATTTTGACTTTGCGATTGATACACATGTTTATGCTCATGACAAAGTTCATTCAATATTTTGTTATTTTAAAGCTTGATAATTTTTAATTGGTATTTTTATAGCTCAATTAAAATTTTCAAATATCTAATATTTATGTTTAATTTGATGAATTCCTAACATTTGAAGTCTTGTTCAAATATTGAATAATACTTGGAACTATAATTTGGGTTTTATAATAAAATTTAAACCAAAACAATTATATAACATAATATAGATGAAATTTAATAAACGCAGTAATCGAAAGGTAAAACCATATGCAGACAGGTTTCGTGGTATTTGCCTCATCAGTATAGATTAGGAATCAAACATGCAACCCAGCGATCTGTATGCTATAGCACCCTCGCCTCCCGACACCGTCGCTTGAATTATATAATACTTCTTAACCATTTTTTATCGCAAATTGTTATTCATAATTGTACTACTGATGAAGTAAAAAATTAGGACAACGAGTTGGACAGAAACAGGCTTAATTTTAAAAACGGAGTGTTGTTTGTCTAAATGCTTTGAAACTTATAAAGAAAAATGTATGTTGAAATACTATGAATCGAGAAAACGGTGGAACATCAACATTGATATATTTTGTGTTTTCTATTAATATTAATAACATAATTTCACACAGATAGTTTCATAATAAAATCAATGCGTATTCCTAAATCCATACTTATCTGGTTTTATTGATAGATACATATGCAGTTTAATATATTCTTGGTATATTAAAATACAATAAACATGCATATTTAAGCTACTTAATATTTATACTACTTGCATTAATATCAAATTTAACTAAACTATAATATATGCTCATTATGATCACTTATGTTATAGTCTCTATATATAAAATAGACCATACACTACAAGTAAATTATGTTGTACATTTGTTAATCGAATAAAATATATACATAACATTCTCCCTACATAATACTTTGTCTCAATTTCAATATTAAGCTATCAAATTTAATGAAATACAGTGTAATTAGATTAAATGTATTAATAGATAATTCTTATTTACTAATTATATACAAAAATTTATATAACATTATTAGTTATAATAAAATGGTAAAAAAAGTATTCTAAGTACTGCAACTGTGGGTTTGGCATCTTTATCATTTAGTATTTCCATATCTGATTTTTAAATAAGTCACATAATAACATATAAATTACAATATATTATATTTATTTAATCCATATTGTATCATTTAACCGAAATAATTATTTTTATCCAGACGACATTATAAAGATCAAATTTATATATATTTATATATCTGAAAGATAATAATCATTTTAATGTAGTTCAATCATTTGAGGATTTGGTGAATTCCAAAATATTTCATTTAACTCGTAGATTTCTTTTAACATTTATCATTAACATAATCATAACAATCATTAAACATTTTGCGCTGATTGTCTATGGCAACAATACTATTTTTGCATGTCGTGACATTTTTTAGTTTTAAAAAAAGTAAAGCTTTTCCTAAATGTGTTTTATTATTTTAATAAATGTAAGTTACATTTGAATATTATTATGTATTATTAATTATTATTAATTATTGTAAACTATTAATTATTTAAAGTATTATTTAATGTATACATTGTATATATATATATATATACATTGTTTATTACATTACTACATATAATCATATTATGTGTTTTTAATAAGATTATTTAGATTTTTATAGTAAATTATAAATATATTTTATACGAATAATATATTAGGTCTAAAAATATATATAAAAGTGGAATCTTATAATTTTTAAAACAAATTTTTTCAAGAAAGTAAACAATTATTGGCCACTGATCGTTAAGCATAATTGTATAGGTACAAATATTATATAAGATCTAACGCACAAATGAGTTGCGATTTTCAAATATGACTGAATATTCATTCTAAAGATTTCCAGCAATGTTTAGAAAATAATATCACATGGATTGGTATTTAAGACGTCCTCAATTGACTTGTGCTACTACTAACAATTTTCGAAATAAATTGTACTTCATTAGAAATGTTTATAATACACATGTCATACGTTTAATGTATGAATGTTAATTGCAGAATTTCAGCATGCACGCTTAGCTCATATCACATGTTTATAAATAAAAAGGGGTATGTATATCTCCATTCACAATTATACAGTATATAATTGTTATTTTTGTTGTATATATAAAAAATTATTTAACCGTTTAACTATAGTTAACTATAAACATTATAAGATTACTGCATAAGTATTTCTATTCAAGTTTTTCAAGATATTCCAATACTAACGGAACGTTGACGGAAAATCGTTTACGTCATAGATACTATGTGTAATTAAATTAGATAACACTGTAACAGATATTCGAAACTCCAGATGGTTACTTCCACTACGATTTCCAGCAGCATATTTATGAAGACGCCAACCTGGATACAACGGCGCGTTCAAAACATCGAAAAACAAATTCAACCACTGGCTTCGCAATATTGGTTGGCACATTATTGCATATTACATATGATTGGGAATACTGGCTTCGCAATAGCTTCCAAGGAATTTATAGAGGCCTCTCATCTTTTAATTGTGGTGAGAACAATTTGCGGTTGATCAACCTCAAACCATTTTCAATTCTTTTTCAACCACCATTTTACTTTTACAGTTAGATGCATCTTAACTTGATTTGAACAAACTTAGCAACTGCTTGTCTTTCCATTAACAGAAGATTGCATTTCCATCTCCTCGCTTCTTGAACCCTTCTCTTCTCCTTATTCATTTATCCACAACATAAATGAAAGCGATTTTCCGGACAGTTTCAGTTTCCCGTAATCCAATGTCCTGCAATTAAAACATAAGCATTATCCAAAGAAAAACACGAAAAAGCAATAGAATATGACACCTCCGGGGCAGTTTACCATTAGACATTTTCCGAAGGAATTGTATGATGGCTGCTAAGCAGCATAATGCCAAAGAATAAATAAATATATCCTATGGTGTCTATTGTGAAATTGGAACCGTTCTGATGAGCATAGCCATTTATATATTTTTCTAGGAAACGTCTTCATTGGTTCGGGGTTGTTATTAATTGTTTGTCTTCATATATTTTGTGGTCATTCATGGTGGAATTAATCAAACTTCCATATTGATTCAATGCGAAAAAATTTAGCAGGAATCTCACATTCAGTCGTAGCTCTTTTCTATTTGACATGAGTTCAGTGTCTCCAACAACATCTTCTGAAATATCATTATCCAGCACCTGATCATCTGAAATAAAATATTAAAAACTTTACCTTTTATCAGATTACAACAAGGGTGCAAACTAGTTTAGTCTATTTAGAATATATTCTAAATCATACTTATTATGTTTCATAAAACACTTTAATATTGCAATATAGTCGAGGATCGTTAAAAATGTAAATTATTCAAAAAATATAATTCGTATTTAAAAATGATCAATTTACCATGCGTATACAATATATTCCAAATTTAAATATTTAAAAATGACAGCAATCTCTATGTAGAAAGACATACTCCAATGTGAACTACAGTTTACACCACTTATATTACTTATTCTGTCGTAAGTAAATTAATAAATGAACACCAACCGTTGTTTTGAATATAATTATGTTTCGTTTAAAATTATGGCTATTATAATAGTAATTTCTAAAATATATACATATTGTAAATATATACCAATGATATATTAATCATAATGTGTTCCCAATTATTAGTATCTAAACTTATAAAATGGACTTATTTTAACTCGCCTATAACTACATAAAACATAAGTATTTTGAAACATTTATACATTTGCATCTGTATATAAATAAACCTATAAAAATGTATAATAAATACCGACATAGTCTTCATCAATGATAGCTATTCACGTCATCCGGCATTACACAAATAGTTTGATGTCATGATTTATCAAATTCCACAATATTCTTTTAATATACAATTGAGCATTTGACTGAATAAATAAGTGGATAATGCGCCCATTGTCTTTTAATATTTTTCATAATAAAAATTGTTTAATGTTATAAACTAAATTTTTTACTTGAATTGAATTATGCTTTCGCTTTTTCTACCTAATATGACGTTGATACATTGGAACATATGCTTGCTAATATTTTGCAAGTAGAACTAGTAGAAAATTTACCAATGTTATGCCTCGCCTATTGTGATACCTTTCATCTCGAGCGCATACTACACTTTCGAACTGAATATAGATTTTGGAAGAGATTTAGTAGATTTATTAGATTTACTCCGATTTACTAGACAAAAATGAGGAGGCCATTATCGATGATGATAATGGGGGTTGATGATGGGGGTTTCACTCGATGATTGGGGTTTCACTGTTAGTCATACAATCAATAGCAGTTTAACCAATTAGGAAGGTTACAGCGAAACATAGAGCACATTATTACTATCCTATTTATGCCAATATACTTTAATAGTATTATATATAATTCATTCTCTTAATATTTTTAAATCCACATTATTATTTTCTGGACATTTATTTACAAGTGAAGGAAAATATCAAATACAGGACAAAATTGCATGCATCAGACAGTTATCAACAGTTGTCAAAGATAAAATTTAAAAGAAACATTGTTACAACATATTATCTAGACATAGTATCCCAAAAAAAATATGAATATTTAAATTTCACTAGAAAGCTTTGCTTTTTTTGTGTGGCTGTTTTTCTGATGGTTTGTCACTTTTGGATTTTACAAATCCTGAAAAAATGTGTTTGAAAGTCGGCGGATCACATCACTTGAATTTAAAAACTGAAATGGGAATGCACCGTGACAAACGAGTTCTGCAGTTCATTTTTTGTCCTCCATTTAAAAAGAATGAGTAGTGTATGCCAGCAGAAATAATCTAATTATTTATAATAATATTATAAATAATCTTACCTGTTCCAGGCTGATTAAGTACATTCCTCCAAAGAGTTGCCTGTAGGCTATGAATTCACCTTCCACGTCGGCAGTTTGGATAAATCCGAGTTGAAGGTAGAAGATGGGAAATGTAGTTTGGGAAAATACTAGAAACTTCTGCCGGAATATCATGTCTTTTAACACGCTTCTTAGGAGTAGCATCCGGCCAATGACACCTGCAAACACACATATTTTTTGTCACAATGGGATAACCATTTGAATCTATTTTAAATTGATTCGAGACTTTTTACACTCCACATAATCTTTTGGAAAGTTAAATAATGTTAACTTATCACCGTTTGAGTAATTTGTCTTACAAAATCCGACACTGCACTTTTTTGGCATGATAAATCTTTATTGACTACAGAAAAATAACACAGCTTATTATACTGCACAAAAAGTATAGAAATAATCACAACAATGCACTAATATTTTTCTCTTTAACCTTCCTAATTGGTTAAACTGCTATCGATTGTACGACTAACTGTGAAACCCCCATCATCGAGCAGAATATAATGCCTCCTCATTTTTGTCTAGTAAATCGGAGTTGTGAGTCCCCTATTATTATAGTAGTCCCTGTTAGTATTTTGTGGATTTAACTTCTTTTGTCACAGTCGGAAGCATAGAGGTCATAGAGGGCACACATTTATATTAACATATTTCGCGGTCTCAATGTATATCAACTGTACAAATAAAATGCAGTCATTGCCAAAGCCATTATGAAAAAAAAATACCAGTCATGATAATAATATAATTCGAGCTGCAGTGAGAATGAAATCACTGATTCTTATTGATATTGTAGAAACACAAATATCCTAATTATTATGTTTTATTTAAATTATAAACAAATAAAATGATTATGCTAATTGACTATCATCCGAACACGTATAACATGGAAGATATGAACACAGGCTCGTCGGAACGGGGTGGGCTGGGTGGGAAATTGCCCACCTGCCCTTTTACTGTAAAAAAATATATTATTTTTTAATAATCTCCAAAAATACTCTCACAAGTG
Source organism: Coelogynopora nodosa (assembly GCA_034780555.1). Classification (NCBI taxonomy): domain Eukaryota; kingdom Metazoa; phylum Platyhelminthes; order Proseriata; family Coelogynoporidae; genus Coelogynopora; species Coelogynopora nodosa. The sequence goes on from JAUZND010091786.1 coordinate 27,856, forward strand.
TTTACCCAAAGGGGTCGACGGTATTCCCTTTTTGGGAATGGGCCACCAACAAATTTAAATGTTTCGACGTAACTGAAAAAAATTATATGAAAAGTGTAATGAAGATTATATCTTTTCTTAATCGGGAGGAAGTGTTTTGTGAAACGACCCCAAATTATTTATAATAGTATAAAATAATAATATAAAATATACTGTACAAAGTATAAATCAAGAAGTCAACTTAAAGTCATTAAATTATAGTCGATTATTTTTACTAAAACGTGAATGATTTTGATAAATATGTAAAGCATAACAGGCTACATATATAATATATACAAATAGATTCTCATACTAATTTAAATTGTGTTATTGTATTTCAGACTGATTTATAAAAGTTAAACATGTCGTATATAAACAAATAATATAATATTATACTTTTATTAATGATTGTAAGAAACAACAGATATCTTAATACATTCTTTGATTGTGCAGTATATTTACAATACTACTAAGTATATATACGTATAATACTATGAAATATTTTATACCTATTTTTTATGCTGCATTTATTGGTGAAGCGATATTCATACGATGTTAATAATAATATTCAATAAAGTTTTTGGACAAAGTTAAATAGTTGAATATGAATTGGTAAATAACTGCATAACGGGACATTATATTTTATTTCTTTCAAAGTTTATTAATATGTGTAATATATATATTTCAATTTAACATGTAAAGATAAGTTTTTAGTATAAATATTAGCCGCGGGCCTAGGGCGATCAACGCCATCGACAAAGTACCACCATAGGAACTGCCGTACGTGCTCCAACCGAGAACTGCAGCTCAGCATAAACAACCGCCGACACATCGCCAACCATCTCGACCAAATCGAAGCGGCCAGCAGCAGAAGATAATCGGATTTTGTTGGTACCACGCCACGTATGGTGCTTCGGCCCTCACGTGCCGTCAGTCGTGCAGTTTCAACGCGTCGCGCTGTCAGGGAAACGACACCGCCGGCGGCCGAATGTGAACTTGGTCGCCGGCCTTCGCCCATTCACTCCAAATACAAAACAATCAAAACTCCTTCGGGTCTATGACCACTCCTCTGAGCGACACTATCTGGTCGACACTGGCGCCGATGGGAGTGTCATTCTAGCATCAGACTGGGACAGGAGTTAGCCCCAAAGGCCCGCCACTAGTCGCCGCTAACGGTAATGATATTCTTAATTTCGGTGAGAGATCTCTACCAGTGCACCTCGGCACCAGATCGCTACAATGGACATTCGTCGTCGCTGACGTCACGCAACCTATTCTCGGTGCTGATTTCCTCGAACATTACGGCATACTCGTCGATATACGCCATTGCCGCCTCATCGACGCAAAGTCTTACGAGTGCATCGGCGCCACCGTTGCTCCGCCCGTTGTCCTCCGTATCCTCCACGTCAAACTGAAACCGAATGGACTTTGTGCTGAAGTAATCAACGAATTTCCTAATATCCTGACTACAACGTTCTCGACTCTTCTACCCAAATACGGTGTCAAGCACTTCATCGAGACGATCGGGTTGCCGGTTTTCGCCAAAGCACGCCGCCTCTCTCCTGAGAAGTTCGTCACAGCCAAGGAAGTTTTTGAAGAGATGGAGAATCTGGGGATTGTCAGAAGGTTCAACAGCCCATGGTCTTCACCCCTCCATTGTGTTCCAAAGCAAGACGGCAGATGGCGCTCACCCTATACCTCGACTTCAAGATTTTCCTTCCAACTTCGCGGGGAAAACGGTTTTTTCAAAGATCGATTTAGTAAGAGGGTACTACCAACTTCTAATGGCAGCGGCTGACATCCCCAAGACAGCTGTCACCACCCCCTTCGGTCTCTGGGAATTCATATGCATGCCTTTTGGACTCAAAGGGGCCGCTCAGGCTTTCCAGCGGATGATGGACAGGGAGATGCAAGGTTTAAATAACCTATTCGACTATCCCGACGACATCCTCGTCGCCAGCGAAGACCCCATGCAGCACGAAGCTGATCTTCGCGCTCTCTTCCAGCGCCTTCAAGACCACGGCCTCGTTGTCAACCGCACTAAGTGCGTTTACGGCGTCAACGAGATCGACTTTCTAGGACACCGCGTCAGCTCCTCAGGCATCCGACCACTGCCAAAGAAGGTCCGTGCCATCAAAGACTTTTCGCCCTGCCTCTGTCAAGTCGCTTCAAGAATTCCTAGGGATGCTGAACTACTATCACCGTTTCCCACGGCCTGTTGCCGGCATCCTCGCGCCGCTTCACCGCGCTTTGGCCTGGAAAAAAGAAACATGTGGCGCTTTCATGGACGACCGAGATGGATATCGCTTTCGTCGCCGCCAAGAATACCCTCGCTGACACTGCTATCCTCGTCCATCCAGTTAATGCATCCAGCTCAGACTGCTGTTGGTGCAGTGCTTGAGCAGCAAGTCGACAACATCTGGCGTCCGCTGGGATTTTTCAGCCGGAAACTGCGACACCCCTGCGAGACTTAATATCCCGCTTTGGACCGCGAACTTCTCGGTGCTTTTCTCGCTACTCGTCACTTCCGATACTTTCTCGAAGGTCGTCAATTCGCGCTCTACACCGACCAAAACTCTATCATTCCATCTATTCGAAAAGCTTCGGTGCCATACAATGCCAGACAAAGAATGAACTTGCCCACCTCAGCGAGTGCACCACGGATTTCCGATACATAGAGGGCAAAAACAACGTCGTAGCTGACGCCTTGTCGCGCGCCAGTCATGTACGCTAATGAGAGTGACTCGAACGGGGTTTTCATTGGTGCCATCCATGTCGTTGAAGGCGTCGATTACAGCGCCATGGAACGACTCCCCGACGTGAACTATCTTTGCGGCGACCAGACTGGCCTACGCGTAAAAGAAATCCATTTAGAAGGTGGTGCAAGCTTACTCTGCGACACCAATGGCGTCTATCGTCCTTTAGTGCCTGTGTTATTCCGTCTCCAAGTTTTCGACAGCGTCCACGGACTTTCCCATCCAGGCATACGCGCCACTAGAAGGCTTCTCACGGCTAAGTTCGTTTGGTCAGTTACTGAAGAAATTAAAATAATAGTTCCAGCAGAAATTTTTATTCCTAATCAATATTTCCCCATAATTTTTTAATTTTTATATAGTGTTTTAGTTTTTCTTTTATTGGGTTACTTTTTTAGAGCATGAATTTTATTCTTTCTTTATTTCTTTCTAAATAATTTATTGAAATACGATTTTTTTCACAATTTGGAAATGCAATATAAATATTTTCATATGAATTTTTCTTCAGTTTTTTTTCTCCATTTTTTGAAATTTAAAATTTAAATTAAAGAATTTAAAATTAAATTATTTTAATTTAAAATTATATTGTATTTCAAAATGAAATTTTGAATAAATTCAATTACTGTATCATTCATAGAATAATTTTAAAAAATACATTTTTAAACTAATCCTACATCGGTTACATTTATACTAGCATAATTTCCAAAAATAAATTTCTAATTAAAACCTTCTCCTGTTACTTAAGAGTAAAAGAATTATTTATTATTAAAAAAAATTACTTTTCCTGTTTCATCTCTTTTTAAAATAAATAAATTATACTTGTTATTATTTGGAATTTGAATATTGTTATTACTAATAATAAAATAATATAATTTTATATGATTCATTATAGAAATTAATATTGAAGGTTTTTTTAGGTAGGATTATCCATTTCAAATTATATTCCATTTCCCAATTTCCATTTTCACTTCTAAAAAACGATTTAATTTTTTTACTAAAATAAAAAATGTAAACATAATATTATAAACAAATTTAGAATATATATTTAAAAAAATCATTAATAGATATTACAAATTTAATAGTAAAAATAGATTGTTGAGGAGCTACTAAGCATTACATCTTTTGTACCTTCAACAGTATTTTTTATGATAAGGGTCATGTCATCTATTAATTCTTTTTACTAAAATAAAAATATGAAATCCAAAAAGTTAGAAAATTTGAGTAAAAAATATTATCATCATTTAAATATCTATCTAAAGCAGAAATTGAAATAAATTAAATCAAGAAGCGGTTTGATAATTTCTTCCAATGTTTCTTCATAACATAAAAATCCTAATTTATTTACGAATGCCATAAAATTAAAAATATTTTTAAATATTTAAAATTATTATTATTATATTTTTTTTGCTTTAAAATATTTCTATAAATTTTTTTTAAATGTTTCTATTTCATTAAAAGAGCCTGTTGCATTATCCCATAGAAACCATTTTAACAGGCTAAAATTTTAGTGAAAATGTATTTTCTTCCGAAAATAATATTACTAATTTATTTAAAAGATAATTTCATTCAAATTCTATAATTTTATTTATAAAAACTTTTGTCATTATAGCACTCTTAAATTTTCCATTTAATTCAAGATTTACCAATTAAATAAGAAAAAGTTTATTGCTTGATTTAATAAAATATGACTTGATCTTTCTCCAGTTTTTAAACTTCGTATTTAAAATCTAAAAAATCTTTTAGTGACTGCATCTTTATCAAAAACAGGATCAGAAAAATTTACAATTTTTTTTTTATTCATATTTAAATCGTGTGGGGATTTTCCAATTTCTGTTATTATTGTTTATCTTTCTTCACTAAGAATTCCTGTTTGTATTTGATTTGCAAATATTATTAAATTTATAATTAAAATATTGTTTATGTACCGCATCGAAATGATGAATTGGAGTACTTTAAAATTAAAAATTATACTTATTCATATGCAAATTCCTTGTCATCCGTTCTCCATTTTGATTTAAATATTTTTGTTCATTTAATGTTCAAATGTTATTATTGATCCAAATTTAATAGTTAACATTTTTAAAACAAAAAATTTAAAAGTAAATAAAACTAAAAATTAAATAATTAATAAATTTAAAAGTAGAATAAAAAATAAAATGAAGTTCCTAGATTTTTCTGATTTATATGGCAATGATACAACAACAAACTTTTAGTTAATTAAGTTGGTAAAATAACTAAAAATGAAGCCCTTTTATTATTTAATGAGAAATGAAATAATTAAATTTAAAAATAAATTCAGATAAAAAAGAGTTCATCATTCAGCTTTATATAGAAATAATAATGACTTTTATTTCTTTGATGCATTCGGACTCGACCCAGTTAATGAAATATGAAAATTATAAATTAATTTGTTCAACTTTTATAATTCAAGAAGATTTTGAACGAAATTGTGGCCAGTTCAGTCTTTATTTATTATATAAATTATCGCTAGGTAAAAAATTCAAGATATAGTTTTATCATTAGTGAAATAAATTTCCTTGACAAAGTTCTTTTAAACGTTTAATATATTTATCCATTTAAAAAAAAGTTGAAGTAAAAATTAAAAAAATTAAAAAATTAATTAAAAAAATATATATTAAAAAATATTTAAATTAAATTAATTTATTGTTAATATTTATTTGTTTAAACTCTATCATTAACTCTATAATTTTCAGTTATGTTACTATCTATTTGATTAATATAATAATTTTAAGGATTATCCGTAACGTTTATTGAAATTCCTGTTTTATTTTTATTTGAATTTTCTTATTTTATTTTTTTCTCTAAAAGATCTTCAATTTAACAGTTTTAAACTTCTTCATCATTTTCATATAAATTAAATAAATATGAAGATTATCTTTTTCTAAAAATTATAATACTTTAAAAATTTATAATAAGATTGTTCAATAGTTAATGATAACATTATTAAATTATAAAAATCTAATAAATTTTTTGTAGTAAGTAATTTAAATAATAAATAGGTTTTTCCTGGGCTCAAGTTAACAAATATGCACATTAATAAAAGTTTAGGTAGGATGTTTGAATGTTAAAATGTGTTTGAATTTGTTATTTTTATTTCTTTTTTATTGGAGAAAGAAATAGCCCATTTACGGATTTTTATATTTAAATGTTATCTGATAAAAAATAAAGTTTATATTCTATTGATTTTCTTTTTTCTTTATCAAACTTTTTACTAAATTCTTTTATTTCATTTCCCGGTATTCCAAGATGTAATCCATCACTTTTTGGGGGATTTAAATGAAGTGCTTCCCTTTTTGAGCAGTATTGTTTTATAATTCTTTATTATATCTTTCTTGTTTGTTATATTTCCTTGTCTTTAGCCTTTTTGTCCCGGACAGTTTTTGCAATTCCTGTAAAAACCCCTGATGCATATTTATTCCACCAAACATCAGCGGAAAAAGTGCTAAAAGCGGAAGAATGCCTCTAATTTTACTTTTTTATTTTTCAATATTTTTTACTACATTTTTAAATTCTTCTTTTGTGATCGATTTATTTTTAAGCAGCGGTTGAAATAAAGTAATACTTTTTTTAGATATTTTATAAGTTGGCCTTTATATTCTATAGTGTTAGGTTCCCCCGCTTTAATGGTTTTGATAACTTTTTAAATAAATTTATCCATTAAATATATAATAAGATATTTAGAGTAAAAGTAGCTTGTTTAATACAAGAATTTTAAATGTATAATCTCTATATTTGGATTTTAAGAACATTTCATTAAATTTTGTTATTTTGTTAAATATCTTAAATTGTACGACTTCATTGCTTTAAAAATAATTTCTTCGTTTATACAACCGAATGAACTAAGTAGATAAAAGTGATCAATATATTTGACACCACTAGAAATGTAATATTTTTTGTAAAATTTAACTGAACTAGAAATATAATCCATTATTTAAAAAAAATATATATAATTTATATTTATATATTTATATAGATAATTTCTTAAATTACGTATATTTTTATATGATTAATCACTTCATCTTCTATTTATTTCCTTTTTATTTCTTTTATCTTTATTTATAAATTGATATTCCTTTATTTTTTCTTAAATGTTAATTCGATATTCCTTATATTTTTTCTCAATATTTTATTTAATATTTAATATTTATTCTATATTCTTTTAGATTTTGTTTTTGCTTTTTATCAATTTCAAATATAATTATTTAAATAATACAATTTTTTCATTTAATAGTTCTCTATTTTATTTTTTATATGTTTCACAAAATTATTTACAACATTCCTTACCTCTTGCTTCATACTGTATATTCCTTCCTTTCTTCTAAATTCAAATAAATATATTTCATCTTCTTCTTTGCATTAACTGCATATTTTACTAGTAATTTATTTAGATATTTTTGGGTGAAATTATTAAAAAGAATATTTTAAATTAAATTATTTTATTTAAATATTTAATTAAAATTATTTTATTGAAATATTTAATCAAAATTATTTAATTAAAACTATTTTTTGAAATTATTTATTAAAACTATTTTATCGATAAAATTTTATTGAAAATTATTTTATTGAAATTATATTACATTATTTGTTATCGATCCTAGTCATATTTGTCTAGAATAAAAGACAAAAAGCAGTAAGCTGAATAGCATTAGATTTTTTAATATATTATGTTTTCCAATATTTACTCCAATTTTCTGTAAATTCTCACAATGAAGACTTAAATCTAAACAAAATATTGAAGAACTATTTCTAAATGGGGTTATATCATATTGAGGAATAACACTAAAGTTTAAACCCTTTTCTAAATTTTGCAATTTAAGCATTAGGGCCTTTTTCCATTAATCCAAAATTTAGAATTATTTGAGGCAACAGCTAGATTTCTATATTTGAAGCAAACAAAGCAATCAATATCTTGGAGTATTTGAAGAATTTGCTATATGCTAATCAAATTTTTTAAGTAAAAGAATATTCTAGAATTGCAACTTTTTTTAAATAACTATAATTAATATATGTTGTTAAACTTTGCATCATTTTAGTTTCTACTTCAATACTCGGAGTGATTTGAGGAATATGAAGCTCTATTTTTACTAAAGTTAATTTTGAATTTGAATTAGCATCTGCAAAAAAGATTTCTGTATAATTGGTTTTCTTAGTTAGAGTAACTTTATATGGAAAATTAATTCTGACTTTATTTCTTTCTAAATATCCAATTAATGAATAAAGAGTTCTTCCATGTCTATTATTTCTAACTAAATTATAATAGTTACTTAATCTTTTTATATTGTTTCATCATTTATTCAAGCAATAGCTGCATCAAATTCAACTTTTGTTGGAACTGCTGCTGAATCTGTAATATTTCTAATATAATTTCCATCAGCGGTATCTGATATCCATCCACTTTGTTCATTAAAATATTTTGGATATAAAACTGATTTTAGAATTGTCTTATTTTCACCAGGATTTGAAATTACTTCAATTTGATTTGATCCGGCTTCTAAAACCATTTGAGAAAATAGATAAAGGAAAAATTTATTTTGAAGAGTAATTGTTCCAACAGGTAAAGAATTTCCTGCTACATATAAACTTTGAAAATCACATCTGAAAAAATAAGTTTAAAAAAAGAATAAAGGTAGAAATCTTGAGGAATTATAAACTTCATATGTAATTCTATAACAAGTTGCATTTAATAGATTTGCTGTTCCAATAGTTGGTAAAATAATTAAATGCTTATGTTTTTTCTTCTTATTATTATTCTTCTTCTCCTTCTAATTCTTCAGACCCAATAACGACCCCTAAACTTTAACCGATTTGGCTGAAATTTTTAACAT
>JAUZND010091787.1:0-15046 GCA_034780555.1 Coelogynopora nodosa
TTTTTCTCTCTTTTGCTTATAGTAATAGTTGCCCACTTTTAAACAATTCATAAATACTTTATTTTACTTAATTCAGTGAGTCATACATGTATGAACAGGTTGGTGAGTCATGCATGTATGCACAGGTTGGTGAGTCATGCATGTATGCACAGGTTGGTGAGTCATACATGTATGCACAGGTTGATGAGTAATACATGTATGCACAGGTTGGTGAGTCACATGTATGCACAGGTTGATGAGTCATACATGTATGCACAGGTTGATGAGTCATACATGTATGCACAGGTTGATGAGTCACATGTATGCACAGGTTGATGAGTCACATGTATGCACAGGTTGGTGAGTCATACATGTATGCATCGGTTGGTGAGTCATACATGTATGCACAGGTTGGTGAGTCATACATGTATGCACAGGTTGGTGAGTCACATGTATGCACAGGTTGGTGAGTCACATGTATGCACAGGTAAAATACCTAATTACCTATACTAATATTCTTATTTCCCTAGGATTATGCTTCATCAATAGCCAAATAAAGAAATGACTTAAAGATGGAGATACAGTATATATGAACAGTAACTGTCTTTTGTGTTATGCTTCAACTTATTTATTAGCCAAATCTATAATCAATGGTAAACATACAGCAGTTAATAACTTTGGGACATCATCTCTATAAGTTAATATAGGACATCTAGATGTAACATTTTAAACAAAAAACTAATAGGTTGTACACTAAATTAACAATATTGTACAAGACTACAAAAAAAGTTGGGAATTATTAATAAACAACATTTTCTAGATCATATTATCATATAAATCAGGGACTACTATAATATAACTTAAAGTACTTCCTGATATAAATATATATATCAAACGCTGAATTTATTATGAAGGGTCGTGGGCCTCGATTCTCTGGGGACGCTAACTTTCGATAGTATGATATTAATCAAGAACTGTTTGTATAGCATGGTTTACATTCTTCACTATGAAAACATGGGCATTACATCTTGACGATCTTTTCAAATGTTCTCCTTCATGTTAAACTAGAAAGAGAATATATTTTTAAGGTTTTCAAACATCAAAGATATAAAAATAGGTAACTGTCGTTATATATGTTTCGTTGTGATCAATTGTCAATGTTTTTAAAATCATATATTGATAGAAATTATTGCATTTTTTAATTTTAAATTTAGCAACAGTGCATAATGTTATAGTGGTATCAGTCGTTACACTTAATTTTGTAACGGTTGTAACTAACAAAACATTGAGGTTATTATTTTTAAAAATTCATCTGTTTAAATTATTTTAGAGTTTTGTTATTTATATACTATACCAATTGCTTATAACTATAGTATATATTGGTTAAAAATCATATTTATTATGGAAATCTACAGCAGAAATTAAATGCAAGCAACAATTTGTACAAATTATGAGATATTGTATTTAATATTATACTGTTTGAAATTATACATTAAGAATGTAAAAAGTTGACTGATCTAGTAATTAAAAAGCTCACTAAAGTTTTATGACATCACGATGGTCGATTACGTAAATAGAAATAGTATTTAAATGTGTCAAACCAAATGTACAGTAGCCTATACTTCCATACTATTAACTAAAATTTCACATAATACAAATCTGTGTATAATACTGACACAATTAAATTATTTGTTGAGATATTAATAATATAACGATACTGTTCAACGGTTTTGGACTTAAATGCTTTCTATAATTAACTGTATTGAGTTCTGAAATATAAGGTAAGCCAGAAATATTCTTTAAAAACGTATAAGAATCAAAATGTAAATGTTTAAGAGATTTTCAAAAACGAGTCAATACACTAAGATTTAAACAGAGATAGGCTATGAGGCTATATTTATTTCAAATCGACATCCAATTTAAATTATTAAAAATATATTTAATGAGTGAAAAATCGATAAATTTTTACTCTGCAAAATTATAAATTTTATTTTGTTCGGAATTATTGGGATAATTCGATAATAGATTAATCAAAACTAGTATATTTATATAGATTTACGTAATCATCGCACGTACGTATAGATTATTTATCATAATTTAATTATTATGCTCATACAATTATTAGGCTACAGAAATACTATATATATACGAATATCGTAGATTAATTCATAGATTTATCTATTACTACTACTTTAATAACATATAAGGCATATAGTAATATAATGTAATATTTCGTAATATAAAGTAACATATAGGTTATAGATATATAGCAATATATATATATTTACAATCATCTACATGCACAACTAAAAACTGTACCCTATCTAACGCATTAGGTAAAAAAAAACATTATGTCGAATTAACTTGTTGCATTTGTAATGATAAATATATCGGGAAAATCAAAAGAGAACTACATACTCACTCGAATAAAGTAACATATAATACAGCTATTCACAAAGAGGATTTAAGATGTTAGCCATGGCAGAATACTACAATAAATGCCACAATACCCAACACATACCAAACATTACTTTTACTGTAAACATTTTAGAATATGCTAAGGACCACCCGACAGACATATTAAAGAAGCTATCCGTGATGATATGCCAAGCCAACAATTAATTTAGATCGTGGATGGATAATATGTCTATGTTCTAAATTTGCATAGAAATAACATTGTGCAATTTTATGTATGATATATATATAGTTATAGACCTACTTATCTATATTCCTTATTGATTTTAAAGATGGACAAATTTTTATTTTTCCAACAATTGACATATAATCATTTTGTTTGAATTTAAAATATTTTCACATATTTTAAATAATAGTCCATAAATTTATAATGCTTATATTAATTTTAATTGTTCAAGGAAGTTATCTGAAATATATATATATATATAAAATTGAAGATTTAACTATCGGACTTATTTATTATATTAATTATGAAACTTCATATTGACAACAATAACATACTTAAATATAGTAATATATTTAATATAGTTCAATATATTAAATATAATAATAATAATAATAATATTATAATATAATTAATATAGTAATATATTTAAATAGTAACATGTATAAGCCCATAGATTAATATTATTTTAAACAACGATACGCGCAAAAATGTAACGAAATTTCACGTGAAAGTATATAATATAATTGAGGGAAAGGATTTACGTAAATTAACAAATTATTATTTAACTTACTTAAAGTAATAATTAACAAAAATTTTAATATGTAAAACTGTTTAGTTTATTACATGTGTAGTTGTTTGATAACTACAATATTATTAATGCCCTAAATTAATTTAAATAATACTAAAATATAGAAACCATTTTTGGAATCCCTTAACCGAATGGCTAAAGACTTTAAGAAAGTTGGGATATTTGATATGATATGTTTAATCATTATATCCATTCATTAAATCGTCTAATTTCGCAAGTAATTGGCCTCATACATATATAATGTTTTTTTAGCTGTGTAGCAATTAATGAATATGGCATTCAATCTATTAATATAGTATATATCATACCATTTTATTTAATTCTTAGAATCTCTGAATGGTATAGGAACTTTTATCTAACGTTTATAGTCAAACATTTCTAGTTGTGTATATATAAAATATACTTTATACTATAGAGAATTGTATCAACGTTTTTTTCTCCCTAAATAATTGATTATAAATAGTACTGTCTACTGACCAATCAGTGACTATAAAATATGTCCTGACCTAAGTCCTATGAGAATATTACTTTTTTATCTTTATATAAATTACAAATATAATACAATTTATTAAATATGGTTGGGGCTATTGACAGTGTACTCTCTCTGCCCATCAATCATTATGAGATGGAGTAGGAGTTATTGACAGTGCCAGTGGCAGTGTGGTTTAATGAAATAGTGAGGACTATGGCTATGCAACAGTAATAGAATAGAAATAGAATAAGCGTCATAGACATATAGTACTACTACTAGTAGTGGTCACTATAATTTTAAATATTTATATACTTTTAAATATATTTTTTTAAATAATTTGTCTTTATGAGAAATTATTAAATTAACTAAGATTAAAATTAAATATAAAACAAAACATTTCCAATATTTTTAATCATATATTTTAATGTTTACAAGGGGCTGCAGTAATAATCAAAGTTGCCTAAATTAGCATTGGCTAATACTAATTCAGAACAGCCCACCCACCCCCCTTTAGTGTCAGGAAAAAATTCAATCTTTAACTAATAAGTATAAGCAGGTATTTGTATTAATTTTTTTATGTAATATTCTGATGAGCATTTAAAAAAAATTGGTTTTTACCTCATCCCCAACCTTATAAGTTATATTGCAGATTCAAAGAAAATTTCAAGAAAAAATTAAAACAAATAATACAACTAATTTTTTAAAATCATATTCAACTGAATATATTACTTTTAAATTAAACAATTACTTTTTATACAATCAAAGATTTAAATCTGAGTTTGAATCTGTGGCTGAATCTGTGATTGAAGAAAAAATAAAATTTTTAGTTAAATATAATTAAAAATTATTAGTTATACTATTTGTTTTTATTAGCACTTAAATTTTCTTTTGAATATGTGGCTGAATCTGCAGAATTAGGGGTTAAGGTTGTATACATATATTTTAATATTTCTAATTATATAATATTTTCTTAATCTTATAAATTCATAAACGATCTATGTTTCCAATCCATAACTCCCATTATTGCATAAAAGTACAACTGCTATACTGTCAATAGCTCCCACTCATGCCTTAATGACAGTATGGTCACACTGTTAATAATTTTCATGTTATTAAATGCAATTATTTATGCAGTTTAACTAAAAAGTGACATTCAAGTAGGAATTTTAATATTTATGATTTTATGCTGTAAATATTTTATAACATATTTTAAGCTATAATAAATGCATATTTAGGTTATGGTTAAACTTGGTTACATTATATCTCCAATTATAATATTACATTTTTGTAAACAATGTCTAACTAGTAATAGTTATATTTATAAAAATATGTATTTAATTTTACTAATTTATTAAAAAAGAAAAAATAAGTTTAACATTAAGACTTAATGTTAAACTTATTTTTTCTTTGTAAATGTAGTGTGTAATATTATGTTTTTTCTTTATGTTTATATAGCTATAAAACATTCTACTTATGTCAATGTCAATAATATATTAATAAACTCTAAAACATATAATTATTGCCATTAAATAAATATATCCATCTCAACATTGAATATACAAATATTTAAAAAAGTTATATGTAACAAAATAATTTTAATTTTATACAATTTTTAATAAAATCTAAATTATTAGTTAGTAACTTACATATTTGTTCTAATATACAGAAATATGGTATTTTCCTCTTATTGTGATAATAATTCCATCACAGAATATATGGAAAAGATTAACATTTATTTACATATTTATAATATATTAATTAACAAGTTCAAAATTTAAATAGGTTATACTATATGAAAATATCTTACTGATAAAACAGATGAGACAAGAAAAATGATTTCAATAATATCAGATTTACTACAGTTGTTATGTATAATAGACACTTAACTAGTTGGGCAGCCTATTGATAGAAATGTGCAATAGAAACTCAATTTATTTGTATTTATAAAGTCTATTTGTTAAGAGGTAAAAGGTGAAGTCTGCTGGCTTTGTCAGAGATAGAGTATAAAATGTTTAGGATTATCATATAATAATTATGATCCCTGTCAAATTAGGTAGCTAAATCTTATACTCTATTGTTACTGATACAATTGAAGCCTAACTAACTTTTATTTTCAGGTTACTGTAATCAAACAATTGACAAGAAAAATGGCCAGTATTCTACCCATCATCTCAAAGGTATCTGAGACTAATGACAGTGAGCTGGAACTGGTTCAAGAGGGGTTGGCAAAGGTTCTGCTGCCCAAGGGTGTGTTCTACAACCCAGTTCAGCAGTTCAATCGAGACATCACAATTGCAGTTATTCAGGAGTATGCAGCAATACATCATGAAGAGTGGCTAGTTAGAATGGAGAAGAAACAAAAACACAGAGACTCACAGGAAGGTATGAAATTACCTATTTTTACTCAAATTTAGGTAAATATATCTTCAAAATGTCTTATTTTATTTTGAATAATGTAATTTTCATCATATTGCACAATATTGTTTTCAATATCTATATAGTAAACATGTCTAATATATTTAAAAAAATGTTTATCTGAAAGATTCTGGCAACTATACTCCATTTTGCTCTAAATTCAAAATTGATATTCTGAATTATTTCAATCAATGGTAGGCCAAAAATAGATGACCATGTAGTGGGGTACATCAGTAGCTTAATGATTATTTTTGACCACCTGCACCTCAAATCATTGTCTGACTTGGTGAAGCTGCAAGAGGTGCACCATATTCAACAACTCAGAATGAATCAACTTTTGCAAGGAGCCTTGCCAATCCAGAGAAAGCTGCAGTATTTGGCAAATGAAGCTCAGCTAGCAGAAGCAAATGGGCACTTGTTGCACATACTAGCCATTCTCCATGGCAACAACATTGCAATAGACTATGAGGTCACTATATTATTTACATAACTCTTTGTATGGATTGTGTTTATTTGACAAACTATAACTGAATAACATTTCTATGTGATTTAAATTTCGACACGTCGTTTTCAAATGTTTATAATATGTTTCTGAACAATTCAACACTTTCTTTGTATTTTTCTTACTTAATTATCCATACTTTAGTTATTCCCCAGATATGTAATGTATGCCTTAAATACTGCTGTGTAGAAAGATTGAATTAACAATTATAAGTGTTGCAATGTCCTGTTATTTCCAAATAAATATTTTTTTATAAATTAGAAGTTCTTGAATTCAACTAATTAATTTCAATAACTTATTACAAAAAGTTCATTAGAAAAGGGTCTAGATAACCCTACATTTTCAATTTAATATATCAAAATTGTTTATATTAAATACGTTGGTTTTATTTTCTAATCATAAACCTGTACTATATATATATATTAACGTTTCAAATATATCCAATCTTAACCATTTCATTGAACGGAACCCTCTCATTAATTAAAAATATAGGGTTAAAGAAGTACAACTTTAACAGCAGATGTTAATTTGACCGAATTGTAGCACCCAACTCTTCATTTAATCCACTTTAAACTGGTTACATTCGATTTCTTGACAATATGTATTACCTTTATAAAAGTAATTTAAGAGTTTTTTTTCTCTTATATTTCATTAAAGATTTATTATTATTCAGTCACTTTTTATATGGATTATACACTGATGAATTTGTTAATTACTATTTTGGAAATAATAAATCATGTCAATTTCATATGGTACCAAAGTATAAATGATTTGTGGTTTTTGTTTTGTTTTATACAACAATCACCCCCCTTTTACCACTGTTCCTTCCCATCTCCATGGCAACAGCTGCAAAATCAGAAGAGATATACAGTGGCATTGACATCCTGGAGGCTCTGGCTGCCTCCGGTCTGCGATCAGTTCGATTTGCTCTCGAGATTGCCCAGGCTTGCCAAGGCGTCAGCAGCGAGGGTAAGGAGGAGGCAGGAGGTCCCGGGATTGGTCGAATTGTTGCCAATGATGCGGACATAGAGGCGACAAACTTGATCATCAGGAATGCCGAGATTAACGGGGTGCTTCATCTTGTGAAGGCTTCGTGTGAGGACGCTGTGCTGCTCTGCTATCAACATCGCAAGTTTGATGACAAGTGAGTCAGTCACCCCTTTTTAGGGCGTTTGTAGTTGTTTAAATGATGGAGATGGAATATGCACAATTCTTCCACACGTGTTCAATTTAATGTACGCTGTTTTGATACAAGAAATAAGTAGATTTAATTAAAATATCTTTTATTTAAATTATTGTAGCTTCAAAAAACCATTTTGTCATGGTGAAAACAATGTGTACTAGCTAATATTGTATTAAAACTTATTAGTTAAGTATAATGGTATGATAGAAGAAAAAAAATTCGCTTGTTTTGTATGGTTCGCTGTGTTTTTATCATATAATACAAATATTGATTTTTAATCATTCATTTTATTGATTTTTAGTTTGTTGACATATTGATTGTCATCACAATTGTTGTAGTTTGCATCATGTTACCCTAATTTGATTGTTTTTTTATAATGTAGATATAACTAATATATGAATATAAGTTTTAATAGTATATCTACCTTCTTTCGGACTGTCGTATGCAATTCTATTAAAACCTTGAACCATAATATATTAGTACAAAAGTTATTTAAAATTATGTAACAAAAATTCCGATATCTTGCTGATTGGTATCAGATTCAACGTGGTCGACTTGGACCCCTACGGGAGCGCTGCCCCCTTCCTCCACTCGGCGATGGAGGCCCTCCATGACGGGGGACTGCTGTGTGTCACCTGTACCGATGCTGCGGTATTGTGTGGCAGTGCTGAGGGCACCGCTATGGGCAAGTACGGGGGCATGGCGATCAAGTGCTCTGCCGTGCATGAACAGGTGCGTGACGTCGTGTGACGCTATTGATTGCTGAATATTATATTGATTAAGTTAGGGTTTCTATGGTGTTTAAGAGCGAGAAGGTAGACGATTCGACACCATACCAAACCTGCCCAACAGATTGGTTCAGGGGGAATTACAATTTGAACCCTTCTCCCTCTTTTTTTCCCCTACTCAACACCTTCTTTTTTCACTTTTTATAACACCTCTCCTTTCTTTTTTCTACCCCTTCCCCTGTCTTAACCAGTGGAAGAGGGGGTTTCCCCTCTTTTAGTAGGTTTGCAGCTACAGTAACTCGTTTTTTGTACAGCTTTATTCAATTACATAAAAATGTACACATTTTCGACCTAAACTACTTATTAAATATGAGTAATATAAACATTATAGTTTGTTTTCTTTTAAAGTATCGTTAAATTTTGTTTAATAAGTTGATTCATGAAATAATGATGACTTTTATTTTTTACCTAATTTATTTCCATTTTTCTGAAATTCGAGTATCATTTCGGCTCTTTATCCTTATTTTATGTTACTCAACGTGTAGTTCGATTTGACATGGTTTTCTTTGAAAGTATTTTTTATTTGAATGATATACTACTTTATTTTATAAACAGTAATGTATTTCATATAATAATAATTAAATAATGGCACTAGTAATAGTTTTCTATTCGCACGATCGGAAACCGCAGTTTTATGATATATTAACTTTTTTGATGTTCGTAACCTACACCGTATTAGCGAGTTAGAATATTAGAAAACTATTTACCAGTGCCGATTTTACTCCTTCTGTTTCTCACTCAGGGTCTGCGCATTCTCCTCCACGCCATCCAATCAGCGGCCTCCCTCTACGGCAAAGTTATCGATCCACTCATGTCGCTTTCAATCGATTTTTACATGCGTGTCTTTGTGCGTGTGAGAAGCAGTCCCAAGGAGGTGAAATCAATCGCTTCCAAACTGGCCATGCTCTACGTCTGCAATGGATGTCAAGTGAGTTGTGTATGGCGGTCGAAAGGGTTAAATTGAGATAAGTGTTGAACTTAGGTGTGTTTGTAGATGTACACTCAGGTGGTAAATATGTACATATGGTCAGCGTGTACATATCGTCAACATGTACATATCGTCAACAAGTAGTATCATTAGTGATTTTTTGTTAGATTATATATTATTCTATTTGTTATTGGGAATTGGTGTTTATTAATCATAAAATTGGACCTTATATTTATTATTTAAACATGTATTACACATATTGTTTAATTTTAAGTTATTAATAGGCAATTTACACACATATTTTAATATAAACACTAGATCATATTATGCTACTGATCGGCTATAATTATAATTTACATTATGTGTGAATCGACGAAATAATCAATACTACGCATATTGTGTTGATAAAATTAACCAATCAGTGCACGTGTATGACATTGTTTGCAAAAAGAAATCAGCTGTTTAATAGCTTATACACGTGATATGCACTGATTTGAAAAGATATCGACCCGTAGTTTAGTTTTGACACGGAATATTTGCAAGAGATAACATGAAACGTTGGTTGTATCCTTCTCTATTTAAAAAGTCGTTATTTTCTTAAAGTAGTCTAATATATATTGTTATGCTTTGAATATCAATCATATCCTATCTAAAACCTCCAGTTAGCACATCCCCTGTTTAGGTATCTTCTAGTTTCTAGACAAAGCCTTATTGAGTGACGCTACTTTGGCACCTTATCTCTTCCTCTCCAGACCTACCACCTGCACCGGCTGGCTGAGACCAGTGACCTCCCCAGCGGCAACAGGAAGGTGTTGCCCTCCCGCGGTCCCCCCGTCGGACCCAAGTGCTCCCAATGCGGGCACACGCACCGGACAGGGGGGCCGCTCTGGGCCGACCCCATTCACAACCGGGACTTCCTCACCAGACTGATCGGCAGACTGAAGACCATGGACACGGGAGGTGGGTACCTCACTATTCTATTGTTGTGCCTCTATACTGGAGGGTTACATCACGGGAAGGCCAGTTGAGCGGCAGACTGAAGACCGTGGACACGGGAGGTGGGTACCACACTAGTCTATTGTTGGGCCTCTATACTGGAGGGTTACATCACGGGAATGCCACTTGAGCGGCATGTCAATGTAGGACGAGGATTATGTGGAGGAGGTATCAAGACCACAGATGCTGAATTCACAGGCTTAGCAACAGATCGATATACTTGTGCACCACAAGCAAACATTTAATATAACCCAATGTATAAAGTGTTACCAAATATTTTTGATTGCAAGAAATGTAATTGAATTGAAAAATTGTATTTTAATTACTATCAAAACGTGAATTAAAAAGTCAATGAATAATTAGCAATATCTAAATTGATAACAAAAAGGGCTTAATTGTTATTCTTATATGCATGATTACCTTCTAGTCCTGTTCTTGTCCTGTGTGTTATCAATGAAGATCCAGTAAAGATAGTTAATTCCTACTCAAATTAGTCAACATTTGACACCCTTACTTACCAGGGTTCCCTCGCATCAAGAAAAAAATCAGGGAAGTTTTTAAATTTTACAGAAAACAGGGAAACTGAGTGGTTATATTGTCATTTTTAATCAATTTATTTTACGCTTATTATCTAAACAAAGTTAAAAAAATTGATCGCTTCTCTCGCTCAAACCAACTTTTATAATTTATTCTGAGTATATCCCCCCCCGCCTTCTGAATATTAAGCCGGTCGTAGATCTCCCAAACCGAACGAGGAGACAGTTGGTGTGGCCGGAACTTCCACCAGTCCATTCGGCACTCTGGACCGTATGATCGGAATGTCCTCGCTCCTATTGGAGGAACTTGACAACTGTCCGCTCCACTATCGAACTGATGAACTTTCCCGGATTCTTCACTGTGTCACTCCTTCCTTCATCAAGTTCAGGTTAGCTCACTCTCTTTCTCTCTCTCTCTCTCTCTCTCTCTCTCTCTCTCTCTCTCTCTCTCTCTCTCTCTCGCTCTCTCTCTCTCTCTCTCTCACCCTCTTTTCAGGCCTTGAGCGATGCAAAACTGCAGGCCGCAGATGCAACAGGTAGTTCACGCAGGGGTGAAGTTCGTCCCAACGGCTCCTATCGACAGATCGCACACTCCATGGATGCTCTGGGTAGGTTTGGTTTGTTTTTAACTGATCACGTAAGTATATATACATACATACGTAGGTTAACTAACCGCCCTATGGCTATCATTGCAGCTATAATGCTCTGCTTTAAGATGTATTACACGTCGTAGACACAGAGAACTCTTGTGAGATATGATTTCCGTGTGCGCTCTCCTCTCTTCTGTTCATCATTGTGTCTTGAATGATACAGACTGAGGTCTTCTTTGTCAACCATATTCATCATCTCAAATAGACAGGAATCTTGAGGATTTGATGAAAAGTGGACCTAGTGAACCTTACAGGAGTCACTTCGTCAATTGTTCCTTCATCCGTTCTGTTTGTTTTGAATTGTTCATTCCTCTACGTGCCAAAGAAAGACACATTTAATCGATACAGTATTTGGTCACAATATGAACTTTATTTTATTATTTTATATTTTAATTTATTTATTATGTGGTTATTGTTATTAAACTTCATCGTTCTCTATTTATGGAGAGCAACATTTTATCATTTATATTATTTATATAAATTTTTCTTTGTTATTCAGAAGTTCAATAATCCAACATGTTCATTTACATGGATACTTGAGATAATATATTTATTGCTTTTATCGATTCTATGATACTTAAGTTGACATGTCATCCTATAGAAACAGTTGCTAATGAAAATGTATTTCAAAGGTTTCCAAATATTATTGGTGTAAATCTCTTCAAATTTTATTCTCGTATATAAATGTTGTTCTAAAAGTCTATTGAGTAGTACACAATGTATGGATTCGCCGTCGCGCTAGCCCAAGATTGCCCCCCCCTCCTCTAAGATCTGCTCTCAGGCACCGAGTCCGCTATGCCAATCCCCCACAAACCCGCTCTGGCGCGCAGTGCCGGGAAGCGGAATCGAAGGTCCGCTGTGGAGCCCGTGCCGCCCATTGTCGCCCCTAGCAACACACCGAGGGGTCGTGGGGAGCTGAGTGATGACGACTTTGTGGTTGGGGAGACGTCAGATGTGAGCTTCTTTTGTACAATCTATATACAATATTGTATTGTACACGATCTTGATGGATCTTTTGTATTGTACTCGATCTTGATGGATCTCTTGTATTGTACACGATCTTGATGGATCTCTTGTATTGTACACGATCTTGATGGATCTCTTGTATTGTACTCGATCTTGATGGATCTCTTGTATTGTACACGATCTTGATGGATCTCTTGTATTGTCTACCTTTTAAAAATTTCAATGTAGTTCGTTTACTAGATCATTCTCGGTCAACCTTTAAAATGGGGATATTAATCATGCATGGTGTTCTATAGTTAACTGGTAGCCAGTCAAAGTATCCACTTACTCCATAATTCAGAATAGAAGCACTCGTCATCGCTGCAATTCTTCCGTTTATCAACTGTTGGGTACCTACTCTTCCTGTGAAGGGGTATGTTATCTCTGCTCCAGAAGATCTCGCCACCATTTTCACTCGCTAGCTTTGCTGCTTTGCCTGTCTTCTTTAAAGATCTGTTAATCGGACGACTTTGATTAATATGACGGTTCCTTGTGTACAATTAGAATGTGTGCCATATGTTCTGAGAATTGCCGTATAATTCCTAACATCATTATAAAGATATTACTTGCTGTAGTTCATAACAATGTCAACATGGCATCGTAGTATTAACATTCATTATAATCTATTTACTCCACTAACATATTTTAAATTTGTTTGCAAAAGTTATTTTCTTTATTACTCGTCTTCATTGTACTCGATTTACTGTATGTTATTTTATTTAATATTTACATATTTATTAGTATTGCAAATGTCTTAAAATTACCCAATATAACGTATAATTAGAATATCTTTCACCTCATAATGGTCCTAATATTACCTCTATTTGGTACATGTTCAGAGTGGCCCAATATGACCTCTATTTGGTACATGTTCCCACTTAGAGTGGCCCAATATGACCTCTATTTGGTACATGTTCCCACTTAGAGTGGCCCAATGTGACCTCTATTTGGTACATGTTCCTACTTAGAGTGGCCCAATGTGACCTCCGTTTGGTACATATTCCCACTTAGATAAGCGGCTCTCTAGCAGGTATTCGAAGTTCGGCCTCTAAGAAGAAAGCCATTAAGGTGTTCGCAGAAGCGGAGAAGAAGGTTCCTGCAACTCCGCCCAACTATGCCACGCATGGTCCAAGGTAATGTTCATATTCTTTTCTGATCATGACACTCTTTTAGTACAATTTTAACATTCGTATGGAATATGCATAAACATATACAGCTCTTTTAAATTAAAGTAATCTAAAAAAGACCAATTCATAACCAAATAAAGGACCGTATTATTCAATATTTATATTTCTTGAAAAGGGTTACAAGTGAGCTTAAATATGCTTTCTCAGAGATACAATGTCTAGTTCAACGCTGGCTTAGCTTTCTTCCTTACTGTGAAGTTTTCTTATGTTGTCATCAACTTATCCGGATTATGTTTGCGCTTTTCTTCCTTTCGCAATCGTTATGAAGGTGTTCAACGGCTGGCTTAAGCTGTATTTTGAGAACATTCTGTCCTCTCGACATCTATGAATCCATCCCGTATGCACTACTAAAGAGTTACAATAAGCTCAAAAGCACTCTAGTATTTGGAGGAGTTCAACTTTACATTACAAATATAATTATGTTATAATATTACACTCGTATTAATAATATTTTTTTTATGGAAGACAACAGTTTGAAGACATTTATGTTCATAACTGTATTCAATAATAATGATCTATTCCACATAATATTGTGTGTTACTCTTACCATGAAGAGCATTTTCAATAACACAAACTTCATCAATTGTATTGATGACTAATGTTGGAACTTGTTTTGAGCTCTTTCGTTTCACTCATATATATACATATATATTGTATATATAGCCACAGCCGACCAGCAACACTCATATGCTTGGGGTGATGTTTCACAGTTCTGAACAATTGAGAGCAACAATGAATGACCCACTTTGACATTTGTATATCAGCCAAGATCGAGTTAGTGTCAGTATTCATCAACTGCTATTTCAATGACCATCTCTATTAATTATAGGAAGGTCGATAAGGTTATGAAAATGTCAGCTCAGTTTGTATACAACTATTTTCAGTGATGATTATGTCGAGTCACGTTGATCAAGTTGATAATAGATAATATCAGGTAAATACGACTATATATAACCATCGTTCATTCGGCTAGACAAGGAAGTTTGACATCTTAATTCAATAGTCCAAAGTGAAAGAGTGGGTTGTTAAATATATCATCTTTATTTTAACGAAAGAGTCTGAAATAAGGGGCTCTATTTCTGAAAGTTATACTCTCTAACTCTCTCTCTCTCTCTCTCTCCCTCTCTCTCTCTCTCTCCCTCTCTCTCTCTCTCTCTCTCTCTCTCTCTCTCTCT
>JAUZND010091788.1:4198-15044 GCA_034780555.1 Coelogynopora nodosa
ATCATTTCACATCATCATTTCACATCATCATTTCACATCATCATTTCACATCATCATTTCACATCATCATTTCACATTTCACATCATCATTTCACATCATCATTTCACATCATCATTTCACATTTCACATCATCATTTCACATTTCACATCATCATTTCACATCATCATTTCACATCATCATATTTCACATCATCATTTCACATCATCATTTCACATCATCATTTCACATCATCATTTCACATCATCATTTCACATCGTCATTTTACATCATCATTTAACATCATCATTTCACATATAATATTTTCAAACAAGTCTTAACACAAATGAGAAGGAAAAAATGTTTAGATAAAAAATGTTACCAAACTTTGAAACAAATGTTGCGAGAATACGTCCCCATATTGTTATAGCTTAGTTTTATGTGAATTTGTTTGCGTTTAAATTAAGCGGGTACATACAATTTTAAATTTCTAATATTTCTCAATTTATTTGATCAAATAAAAAAGTTATTCGTGTTACTATGTAAATCCTACTTTCTGGTAAAATGTGAGGTTCTATAGCAGTTCGCCGAAAAAATCATTTTTTAGATAGAGTTGATATTAGAGAATATAGAAAATATAGAAAGCGTATGGAAGACATTTATTTAAATTTTCAGAATGACCAATCGTTCCGCTAGTAATATAAAAATAGAAATAAAAGGTGTTCAAAAGTTAGTAAAATATTTTCGTAGATCAAAATGGAATTAGTTTAAATATTTATACAAATAGGTTAGACATCTTTATTATATATATATATATATCTCTTAAATATACATCCATTTATTCTTACTATTATATTGAAAAAAAGTACAGTTAAATAAAATAAAAGAATATAATATTTACTTAATTTTAACAGCAATACATCATTCAATTCCTTTTTATTGAAATTAATTTGAACTCAAAAATACTTATAGGGCCATTACATTTAATCAATTATTTGTTAACACTACGAATATTATAAGTTGTTCCTTTTATCAAATAATTCGGAGGTTTTCTTTCTCGTATTCCAAAACTTTTTTTGATGATTATAATATGTGAAGCCATTTCAAACTGTGCTAATGTTTAGAGCAGTATGAATAGATAATCTTAGAAACATCATTTTTCCCGAAGCAATTAATGTTGTTTGCGAACAAACATGAATCATTAGTAAGATTATCGTTTAACATAATAATATGATTACATTTTCGTTCTAATTTATTTCATTAACTGAGAAGCAAAAGAAGTTCTTTTTTATATATGAAGCATCACGTAGGAAAAATGTGCGACTAATTACAGGCGGCGGTTTGTTAAATGTATATTGTGATTGTTTTCTCATAGTCGGTAAATAGTATTTTACACTAAGCGTCTATTATTTGATAGTTAAATATTACTAAAGTTAATTTACCATTTAATGCAGAAACAGTACACGTGTTAGAATTTTTTTTATAAACTCTAGAAAATTGTTTTGTACCGTATATGTTAGACAAGTTCTAATACTGTGTCAATTTCTTGTATATAGAAAATAATGTACCGGATATTTATATAAAAATCCAGTAAATATTTTTTTTATCAGAATGTTACTCAACTATGATTAATTTGTCAAATAATACATTTCAAAATAGCAATATGATAATGATATACAATATGTATAATAATTTATAACATTTTAATCTTTATACATTTAATATTATATATTACACATTTAATATTATACATATACATTTTATATTATGCAGTATACATTTAATGTTATACATTATATATTTAAGAATTATTAAAAAATTAAAAAAACTATTGATGTTCGCGATTACAATATATAATATTATGTGATTTATACTTTAAAACAATTTAATTGTTTTAATTCATTAACAGTTTGAAATTGTTATTATCTCCTAAAATGTCTCTACGTTTTATGAATGTTTAACTTTTGTCATACACCTATACTATTATAATTGCCTATATAAATATACTGTACTTATAATCAAATAAAAAATATACACTTAATGACTATTTAAAAACAAAATAGGTTATTTATTCTATTTTTATATTTATGAATTATGTATTGAAATGTTATCCTATTTTTCTTTCCTAAAGCAAATAAAGATCAAATAATAATTATCGTATATGATTGTTGTAATTATAATATGATGGTTGGTGTGTAAATTACAAATATATTGAATAAAATAATGAATATTATATAAGTTTGTGTATTTTGCCGAAGATCAAATGCATAACAACAACTGTGCGTTTACAGAGAAGATTAAAACACTTTTTTAAATGTTGTTATAATTTAAGGAGAACTTATAGTCGGTTGGTTGGCAGCGGGCTAAGACTTCAGTTCAGAGTGTTGATGGTTCGAATCTAGCAATGGACTGTAATAGTTTGCAGTAAAGTAAATTACTGTCTATAAAAACTACTTTTTGTTATATTATGAGGTGTTATCCTTTCAGAAATAATCTAATGCTTTGATTTTTCGCTAACTGTATAGTGTTATGAATATAAAAATATATTGTAATTCATTATAGGTTATTAACTTCATGTATTAATTACCGGAAGTGAAATCCTAACTATAATAGTTGAAAGAAGAACGAACGTGGGTGTTTTTGTGAAATAAACAATATTGATAGGAATTAGTTCTTTTTCATGTATTGTTTCTTTCTAAATAGTATTAATTATCCAAAATGATACGAGAGAATGCTAATTATTTCTAGGGAATGTCAACAGAAGTAATTGGAAAAGTTTCAATAACGCTATATAACAGATTTATACGTTGATATCAATGTAAAATACTTTTATTACAAAAAAATAATGATACAGATGTATTTTTGAAAGTTTGTGACACCATATAATGTCTCTGTGTTTTAGATAGTAAACGAAATTTAACATGTGTATAACGAGAGTAATTATATTTCTCGTATGTCGTTGTCACTTTCAGTTTTAAGGCCACTTGAAAAGTTGATCACTTCAAGTCTGGGTGAGCTTAAAAGATAGTTTAAAACCAGATTGGAATCAAGACTTGGAGTTGAACCAACGTTTTAGTCGACAAAAATACATGTTAAATTGCTGTTAGTGTTAATGATTGTATGGACACATTTAATACATTTAAATGAATAATTTTAAAAGTCTCTCGATATCATTTTAGGTAGAACGTCACAATTTCAAAATGACATTGGTGACAAGACTAATCGTACTGTTTATGACTATTGATATATCCCGTGAGCAATCGTTCCTTTCATGGCCAACCCAATCATAACACTCGAATATACCAAACAGTTTTCCTAAAATAACCAGTCATACCTTATGATAACTTTTTTGTGACAACCAATGAGGAAATCAAATTTAATTTGCATTTTGTAACAGAGGCAAATACTTTGTGAATTTAATTTAATATTTATCATCCAGTGGCGGATGATTCCTTATGGTAATAATAAATACGCTAAAACGGGACATTTAAATCATTTGGATAAACACAGTGATGAGATCGCAACTTGCAAATATGATGTCATAAAGCTAAACCAAAAAAATCAGAAAATACTTTTTAAAAGGCGTTAGGAAACCATTTGAAGTGTGGTGTTATTACATATTATTTTTTTTATATTTTAAAATTATATTTAAAATTTTTTATTTTAAAATTATATTTAAAATTTTTTATTTAAAAATTATATTCAAAATTCCTTTTTATTTTAAAAATAGTATTCAAGTTGAAGTGAAATAATTTTTCAACAGAGAAATATTGCCTAACCCAAACTAGACAACAACTATTAAAAAAAGCTTGTCTAGATTTACTATCATGATGGATTCAATATAACTGATTATTATTAATCGCTGACGGCCCAATGTCCCGCAGCAGTGTTTACTCATCTTTTCTTTACTTTTTTTATTGTAAATACAATTTGTTATCCGTGTTTTCTTTATGATCCCTAATTATTCTTCTATTTTTTTTAATGTTTTGACAGATTGTTTTTTAATCCGCAGGTTTGACTTGTCAACGTGTCACTCCAGGGCTGTTTCATCATGGAGTACACAAGCTATGTTTGGATTGTAAAAAATATTTAATGAATATTTGTGGTTTTATGATAACACATTATTTGACAGTAGCTTTGATATGTTCTGCTATTTATTTATATTTTTCATTTGTTTTTGTGGTGATTTTGAGGATTTTAATAGAATGTATTCATTTACCATTATAAATGATATAACGCCGATTTCCTTTTTTAAAAGGAAACATTACTATCATATTATATTTCATTGAGATCACCGGGAAAAGCCAATCCTACAACATTTAACAAGACAACTTTTATATCTATAAATGAAGATAATAAAAGCCGGAGAAACGGTAAATTTTAAAGAATCTTAAAACATTGACCAATAGTAATAATATGTTATCGAAATGGAAACAGTAATAAATTTGTGTTATTTTTTTGCAACAGTAATAGAAAAGTCTATAAAATTTTGCTAATGATGCTGAAAGCCAGCAATATAAGACGGCAGATTGAGAATAAACCTCTTCAATAAAACTCAGTATGATTTCATTCCAGTAGTGCATTATATGTGTACTGATGTATAATTCGTATACATTTTACATACATATACATACAAATTACTCTTGTTTCAGCATTCATTCATTTTGTTTAATAATACATTATCTTTATACATTAATTACGAATATAACTTTCTGCATTGAAATACTGTCCATAAATATTTAAAGTGTAAGATTGTTGCATGTGTTGCATTTGTTGCGTTGCATAAATACAAGGACACCTTATTACGTCAATGACTTCCCACACACATAGTCAGTATGTATAACACTGTTAAAATTGTCATGTGAAAATAAGTAGTCAAGCGTGACAATGAAGACAATAATGTTAAACTTCCCATCCAACTGGAAAGTATTCAGTCGATTGGCAGAAAAGAATACATTTGATAAACATAATCACCTTCTGGTAAAAATTGATAATGAAAATCGAAGAATGCAAAACGTGGCAAGAATTTTATAATACACATTTAAACACGGTAAACTATTTGAAATAGTTTTATAAATGTAATACCGTAAATTTCATACTGTAATTAGCAAATTTCAAAATATTATATCATATAGATAGAATACTGCACATTCCTAAATTACCATCACTACAATTTTGAAGTTGCTTGTAAAGCAATTGCATTTTTAAATGATATACAATATTTTAGTGAGTCAGTCTAATTGTCGATTATAATTTCAAAATAATAAATATCTTCATTACTTTACACAACAATATAATTCGTCTGGTTTTTTACTAAAAGGATTCTTAAAAATTATGGAAAAAGTTATGTACCGGAGACAAGCGAAAAACTTTTCATTACTTGTGATTTATTTCTAGCTCCGATTTCGGCCTCGTGAGTAATAAATCATCTGGTGGCGAAAAAAGCTTTCTTTGGTCACCTCGGTAGCACGTGTACTCTTCGAAATCATTAATCAAACTTTGATTCTACTTTAAAGTCGGGAAAAGTATTCGTTTAAATCATTCTTAAAAATATATACTCTCCCTAGCTTCGCCATCGCTTAATATTTTTCTCACAATAGTTGAAACTCATTCTTTATCTTATTATTAAGCTTTCATAAAAGCTTACGTAATATACAGTAATAAATGTACTTTACATTTATGATCATGCTTACGTTTTGTCAAGTGTTTTTAGATTAAAGTGGGGATCATGCAGACAGTCCAAAGTCCCGCACCAGTGTTTAGACAGCTTGTATTCCCTTTTATATTATATATATAATTGTTACACTTGTCCTTCTTTATATGATTTATCCTGTCCCCAATTCTTATTCTGCTTTTTAGATTGGACAGCTGGTTGTCTTTCACTCCAGGCCAGTTTTACATAGAGTACAAGATATGCTTGGATTGTAAACCTTTTAAAATAAATATTTCTGGTTTGATGATAACACATTCTTTTCGTTTGACATTTTTGAAGTTTAGTCATAGTTTTTTTCTTTGTAAAAAAAGTATTTGACAGTCGCTTTGATATTTTCTGTAACTTTTGTATTTATATTTATATTTCTATAATTTATTCATATATTTGTTTCGTGGTGGTGTTAAAGAATTGAAAAGAATGTGATCATTTTATATAAAATGTTCTTTCGGTATTTATGTTTCACTTTATAATTATATAAAGTAGTTCATTTCTGTGTTTACGACCATATTATACATTTAAGTATAGGATAAAATATTGAAAAGTTTAAGTGGTCTGAAAAATAATACACAACGGTGAAAGCGGACTTGTATTAATTTTTAATAGTGATTTAAATTAATTCTTTATCCGACTTATAACAAAATAATCTGATTTAGTTGATTAAAATATTTATTATTTATTATATTATATTTATGTTTTGCGTTATGATATGTTAGAAATCATTTCTTCTATATAATCCAAACTAATGCCATCTAACTATACTTAGAATCTAGATAAAGTTGTACCATAAAGTTGTACCATAAAGTTGTACCATAAAGTTGTACCATAAAGTTGTACCATAAAGTTGTAACATAAAGTTGTACCATATCTATTTAACTATAAATAGGCAAACCAACCGTGTTAATGAATGTATATACAAATATGGTCAACAAATGATCACGGAATATCGATTTAATAACAGCTAACTTAAATCTTTTAAAAACATATTTCAATAGCGAAATGCCAAAAACCGCATTATAAAATTATAAATGATTATAAATGATTATAAATGATTATAAATGATTATAAATGATTATAAATGATTATAAATGATTATAAATGTTGTCTAACGTTGCAGTGATATCAATGGATAATAATAAAGAATAAAATGTGTTTATTTTATAAGATAGTACACAAATGTTGGAATCGGGTGTACAGAAAATATATTTGTATCATAAAATATAGTTGGCATACACGTATGCGTGTCAAGTATAGTGATTAAACCATTAAAGATTATAAATCGTATTATACCACCCACAAATATAACCCCAATATCCAGCAGCGTATCAGAGATAATATTAACTTTATCCCCAAAATTGATCAGTAGATTTCGGTATCATCTACGATTATCCACTATATAGAGTAGACAAGACATAGTGATCTACATATTCTAATAATAATCAATAATTATTCTCCACCGCCGATATTTTATTTATTCCAATTTTTGTATTTGTGAATTTTTTTAAAATTTCGTAAATATTAAAAAATTAATAATTAATATTTATTTCAATTATGAACCCTCAGAATCTAGTCAGCTAAAATTTAGATATCTGGAACATGTGTTTATCTTCAAAAATGTGATATTTATAGACGCTCCTTTTAGAGAGGGTTATATATATATGGTAAATAGATGTCCAAGGCTTGGGGTTTGTAAAATATAATTTTCTAATATTTATCAACTAAAAATAATATATTTTCTTTGTCAATGAAAATGTGTTTTGAAATTCTTAGTAAGCCTAATGTTAATTTTTATAAATATTTGTTGTTATTTACTTTGCTGTGAAGTTCTAATGCAGAAAGAAACAAACTATTTCAAATCATTTTTCCTATTAAAAAATATTAGAGATAAATTATAGGTGAAAAGTTCATAGCTGCGAAAGTTATCTACGAAGTAGAACGATTTCATTTTTCATCAACTACTAAGTTATAAGAAAGTTTTACAATATTTCTATATTATTTAATACATTTCAATTTGTGATACTCATTTTAATATAATAAAACTGTAACATTGTAAATGACAGAAGTTTGTTAAAAATGAATGATGATCCCATCCGGATTCCATGGTCGCTAAATGATCTTTGATTTATAACACAACATCTGACGTTAGATATAATAATGACGATTTACAGTTATTAAACTTTTAAAACATTTAATACACGTTCATTAAAAACAGTAAATGACATAAATCATAAAAAACATGATGTCGTTAGATATAATTTTCAAAAAAGTGTATTAGATCAAACTGTGACAAATCTTAAGTTTGCGCAATAGAATGTCTTCCTAATCTAGTCAAATTTAGATGAGATAAGCTACTCAAAAAATATAATTTTACTTTTTAGCCGAATTCTAAGTCAATATATCCATTAGCATCTATTTAAAAATTGCAAAATATATTTTGAAAAATAGTGAAGGAAGGAATGACTATATATATTCACATAATAAAATTGAGACAGAATTATGATTGAAAGATATCGAAAATAACTATAAATATAATAGAATTAATAAATATCCTTTTAGAGTTTCAGTGACACATTCCTCAATGTGATCCGAAGAAATTATTGTGTCGTTATTATAAAATTTATGATATCGACATTACAGGTTAGGCGATGCCAATTTTCAGTCGGGGGGCCATGATGTAAAAGGGCATCTTTTTAAAAAACTCCCTCCTCATAAATAATATACTGAAAAGAGGGTCACTCATCAAAAAATAGTGAATTTAGAGAATTGGCGGGGAGCATAACCCCAGCAGTGACGGCATGTTTAATGTTATGTTGTTTTATATGATTCATTAAATGAATAAGAATTGATGAAACCTTTTTCGTTTGCTTTTCATGGTGCGATAACATATTTAATCTAATGATTATATCCTTATTTAATGAGAATACATTCCATAAATTGAACGAAAGTATTACATTTATTGTAATCTTATATTAAACTCACAAAAATTGTATCAATTCTATTGACCAAAAGTGAACTAATCCATTTAAGATAATAAATAATTTAAAGTTTTGCGCTATTCAACAAACACCAAAAGTGTTAAATTATACTTTGTGACTAAAGCCATTAAAAGGTTGCATTTAGATATGTTAACCCTTTAACGCCTGATGTTCCACAAGTGGAACATGTTTTAAAATTCTAAAAAAATATTATAGTACATAAGTATAAATTTGAATTAAGTATTACAATGTAATTACATGATTATTTTTTTATTTTTTTAATTAAATAAAAATATATATATATATACAGTTACATTAAGTGCGCGTCAGTTTCAAAAAACACGTTTTTTACGAAATTATTGTTGCAACACGTAATCGCAGTCGCAATCGCAGTTGGAGGCCTTGTAAGTGAAACTACTTATTATGATATGTGTATGTACTACTAACCACAATAAACACAAATGGTCACAACATTTAATTTATTCATGTACGCTGTATGGATTACACAAATAATAAATATAAATATAAAAATGAAATTATTTTCATAGTGGCAGTAGATACACTATTACTACTTTCATGACATACACCATTAAACAAAGAAGTGGTACCTACCGCGTAAATTCTGTTAAACACCAGTGAACTAAGAAAGAAAAATATTTTGGAAATTGAAATAACATAAAACACGACATTTCCCATTGTGGCAATATGTATCGAGTAAATCAAAATAACCGAACACAATAATGCGTAGTATTTATTAGGTGAATTACTACCTTTAATAATCTAATCTATATAGAGTAGTTACTTCCAGGTAGGACACGACTGGACAAACATGACAACATGATTGGTCAGACATCACAAACCTTATAACACGAACCAAATTTGATTGGTTTAAAATTAAGCCAATTATAATTCAGAATAAAATGTTGAAATGATAATCCAATTAAACAACATGGTAGGGAGGGAGCAAAATGAAGCATATATTTAAATAATAACAGAATGTTTATAATATATAAGGCAACTGCACATAATGTTACTAATGTTTACATGGCATTAATTAAATTGAAATTATAGCCTATACAGTAACTATCTATAGATTTAGAAAATTAAAAGCTGATGAATGTGTAATCTCCAAGACGTGACGACAAAAGGTTAAATCCAGGAAAGTCTCCACTAACAGTTAATATTTTATTGAGAAGTTTAATAAGCATTAATGTAACGAATAATTATAAAATATTTTTGTTTTAATCATTTATTTAAAAAAGGGCGTAAAGTGTTATATTACTACAAAAAATATAAATAACTTGTACTGTTTGTTCATTTCAACGTTGTGTGCAAAACAAGCCAACATTCTCCTTTTTGTAACAAAAATAAAAATACTTAGTATCACTGTAAGTGGTTTATTTCATAATTGGGTGATTATGTAATATAGCGATTAATTATACATGAATATTGAAATCGTCACTAATGATGTAATTAAAAAATGTTAATTTAACCTATTAAAAAGTCTAAGGGCTCAACGCAAGTTTAATTCAATTAGGATATTGAAAAGGAACACAACAAAGTTTGGCTAATTTCCATACAACATTAATATTAGCTAACAGTGTAAGCTGTAACATATGTATTATAATAGTAGGATAATAGTATTATTAATTTTCTTGCGAGTATGACGCAATTATTTTAAAATAGAGCGAGACAAACAAAAATGAGCAGAAACTAATTTAAACAACTAGAAAAGTTATGACAATCGATATAACTACTTCAAAAATTAGATAGTTTTCAAACATCAGTTGTCGGATTATTTGGGATGTTCTGAATTTGTGGCCAATATTTAAATATTTCACTTAAATATTTCACTATTTCAGATGGTCCAAAATTTCTCATATGGTTTTAAAATGGTAATTTCTAGTCAAAACAAAACTACTTATCAACACATACTAGGCTAACATATAATTTTTCTCGAGTTATACTGTAAATAACTGATATATTTTTAAAATGACAGCCAAATCGGTTAAGGTTAAGGGGGTCGTTATTGGGTCGTTATTGGGTCGGAAGAAATAGAAGGGAACAAAAAGAAGAAGAATTTACAGTATAAGAAAATTAGTATAGTACAGTATAGTATAGTATAGTATAGTATAGTATAGTATAGTATAGTATAGTATAGTATAGTATAGTATAGTATAGTA
>JAUZND010091789.1:0-15043 GCA_034780555.1 Coelogynopora nodosa
AGAAATATTATTTTTTAATTGCTGTAGTTCAATGTATTCTTAGATTATTGTTGAACATGTAATTAAATATGTTTATGAAATTGCAAGCACATATAAGATTCAATCAATGTCTTTGCGATATATTGATTTATGAAGGCGAGTGGGCTGTGAAAAATTTGATAACTAATTAAAATGGGCCCCCTTGAAGCTGTGCCCCCCCTAGCGAAATTACGTTCCTACGGGCCTGATATAAGTATATATTATAGTGCAATGTAAACCTCTGTGTCTGTTTTCACCTTTAGTTTCACTCTCTTCTGTAAGGTCTATACCATAGACTTTCATAAGGTCTGACTTATGTTTCCCAATGCCAAAATATGATAAATAATTTAGATATAGTATAGGCTACTTGTAATGCAATGTTTTCGGATTATTTTACATTGTCTCTATAGGTATCATAAGTGTGACAATAGAGATTTATTATAAATAGTATAATTACGAGAAGAGCGTCTGCAAACAGGCTATTTCAACAAGAAACAGATTGTCAATTCTGCATAATAATGTTGAGTGAAGCCATAAAATTATCCATGAAATTATTGATTTATTATTATAATTGTTTCATAAGCACGAAAAATCTTATAAATCTAACTATATTCAACCATAAATAACATTATAATAAATTTATTCAATGACAATTATACCATAAATTTACATATACTATTTATATTAGAATATATTATATTTATATTAGAATATATTATATTTATATTAGAATATATTATATTTATATTAGAATATATTATATTTATATAGAATATTTTTATTATAATATAACTATAATTAGTATTAGTGTATAATATTATACATTACCATATATAAATATAGTTGTGATATGTGCAGATTATATTGGAATATATTATGCTGATATTCGTTGATTAAATTAAACAATATATATAATTTATGACGCAATGTATCTAAAGAACTTATTGCATTTATTTATTATTACAAGTTATAACTTATTTATATGTTACATAGAATTAAACAAAATCATGTTATATTATTTGCATGGCTATTATAGTTGTGTGGGAAATTATAACTTATGCATATACAAAATCTTGCGACAACAACTAAAAATTGCTGGCCAATAACAACATATTAGCTATTGTTATATGTTATATCCTAACCGTCGTGCTGGAACACTTTTCTGCATGGTTAATACCTTCGTTAAAAGGTTAAACATAATCAATCGTTTTTATGTTATC
The DNA here is from genome assembly GCA_034780555.1 of Coelogynopora nodosa. Classification (NCBI taxonomy): domain Eukaryota; kingdom Metazoa; phylum Platyhelminthes; order Proseriata; family Coelogynoporidae; genus Coelogynopora; species Coelogynopora nodosa. The sequence goes on from JAUZND010091789.1 coordinate 1,239, forward strand.
ATATAACTCATGATTTATGTTGCTTAAAGTATAATAATAGAAAACTTTTCTTTACCTAAATATTATAAATATATTTATCATACTTAATAAAAGTGGTTTGCTTTTAATATATTTATAAAGAAATACAATATAAGAAGCTTTATTATATTAGTTGTTTAATATGTAGTAGTTAACTATATATATATTATCTGCCTTTAATCTAGAGGATAGTCAATTAATTCCCAACACATACCATTATTTGTAATTAATTCATACAATAATGTTAAAGATAATTACTTAATTGAATAATGATTAACCATCATTGGCATTTATTTTACTTTTTAATATAAAGTATTTAGATACATATACAATATATTCTATAGCCAAGCAAAAAACATTCATTTCTTGTTATAAAGGAAACTTTACTTTTAAAAATAAATTTCCTTTAAAGAAGAGCAAATTACAAAAAACTATTTTAAATATTAATTTGTATTATTATTAATATACAAAATAATGCTGCTATGAATATTTTTATAAAAATTTTAATATTCAGTTTTTTTAAAGTAAATTAAATAATATTAATTGTGACTAAAAATAGAATAGTAAATTTAAAAAATTTAAAACAAATAAAGTTAAAATATAATTTTAAACTAATATATTTTTTTAAATTTTCATAAGGGAAATTTTAACTTTTTAACAGTATAGAATTATAGTGAATAAATTCATTTGAATAAAAGATATAAAGAAAAATATGTACCTTATGTTTCACTTTGCAGCTGCTCCAAGCCCTAGTAAAACATTTTTAAAATAAAATTATTGTTTCTTATTATAAGCTATTTGCCTTTCTTTTTTTGCTAATTGTTTTTTATAATAAATTAGGGTATTTAAAAAATTGCTTAACACTAAACGGTTTTTAAAATATCATTAGTAGTATAGAAGTGAATGTATGTTTCACAATTTTTTATTTCACAAGCTTTATAATTGTGTATGTGTATATCTTAGTTGATACTTCCAATACCGTTTATTGTGTCAGTTAAATTGCATTATAAATTCTACATTTAGTAAGCAACATTGTCCTTGGTACATACAAATGTTAGATTTATCTGAATAGCCTTTCTTTTTTTTAAAACAACCATCACAAGTCGCTTTAAATGAGACTTCTTTGTTAATACCAAAATAAAATTTTTCATCGACTTAAATATTATGGTTTTTATAAAAATATATGTATACACTTATTATAAAAAAAGTATTGCAACAATTTTTATAGGGGCGCGGCTTGGGGAGAGCGGCATGGCCGCCACTGTTTTTAAAAAAAACCCTTTACAGAAAATATTTTCCTTTGGTAATTTTAGTATTTAGTAATATTAGTATTTAAAAATGCCCTTTTCAAAAAATGTCGTTCCCCACATAGAATATTGCTCTGCGACCCCTGATTTGTCAATCAAGTTGGAGAAATTATTTCGATCTGACATAATTTTTATTCAATATGCTGATTTCAATATATTCTTTAATATACTCGTATTAATACATGAATGTGGAATTATTCCACAAAATAGTTATGTACTTTTAATTTCTTATTTTTAATAAACTTTTCAGACATGTTTATATTTTAAAAGTGATTTGATTCATCATGATGATGATGTAAAGCATCATCTTAAATCTTTATAAAAAATTATTTGTTTTAATTTTAGATGAAACCTGAGCGGAAAAAAAAGGTTCCAGAGCCAGTCATATATCATCCTCCAGATATTCCATTTGCAAATCTTCCTAAAATTCACCCTCTACAACAAACTGTCCTAACTAAAATTGATATCTATTATCGGGATCAGGTATTTTTTTACAGTGTATTATTTTTATGTTGGTTATAATTTGGTATATAGTGAGATACATTTATTAATTTTCTGTTTAGCTTGTTGATCTGGAAACGTGCCAAACTCAATTAAAATTGACAATTGCTCGGTTAGAATCAGCTCAAAAGGAAGAGACTAAAGAACTCCTGAGAGACAAAATCGAAGACTTGAAAGCAAAAAGTGAAAAGTTGTTAACAATGGCTAAGGTAAAACATTCCATAATATAATGTTATGTTATATATTCACATTTTATTTAAATAGGTGTATTTATATCAAATAAAATTACGTAAAATAGGCTATATTGTTGTACATTATGCGGCAGAAACTGAATGAATTAAATTTATTTATTTAATATATATATATATTTTTTTAAATTTAATATATCTTTATGTTAATATTGTTTATACTTTTTTTTAATAAAAATAAGAATGTTATCTAAATTATTTCGTTCTATATTATAACTTCAGCTGAATATATATATATATGTTTATAATTAGTATTGAAATAAAATATATAACAATTTGTAGTGAGCGCATACCGCATAAATAATACATGCTTTTTGTTACTCTTTCAGTTAAGTAGCAAGATCTACTCAGAGTTGCGATTTGCCAGAACTCAATTGACTAAGACTATTCGTGCAGGAAAGAATACAGATATGATCAGAAAGCGAATGACATGGCTTGAAGATAGAATGGAGAAGCTCTTGGATCGAGAGAAATCCGCTGTATGTTGACATTCAATAGTGTTGTGATACCAATTTTGCTTTTTGCTATTTTAAATTATACCTATGCTTTTACATTTATATTACACATTTAACTTATATATTAAATAAAACCAGTGAAAATGTTTGTAGTTACTAGTTATGTAATTTATATTAATATGTAATGACTAAATGAACTATTTATAATTATTGTCTGTTGTAGCAAATTTTGCCTAAAAATTATTCTCGTGCTACGACTAAAATGGGTACTTCGGAAGGGAGACAAGAATTCATTGATGACTCTAAATCGTTGACAACGGAGGCTACTGACCAAATGCAGACTGCAAAGACGAAAGAAATTTTATCACAGGAAGAAGGCACGTCTTATATTAAAAGTTCAAATAATCAAGATAAAGAGGGCAGAGAGGGAATGAAAAAAGTTTCAATAGCTCCAATACTTTTGACAGAAGTTACTCAAAGGTAGATTGTTCTTTTTATGTAAATTGTTCTTGCAACTTTATTATTTACATTTAATTTTTATCTCAGGACGCATCAAGTTGACAAGCCTTCTGAAACTACAAAAGAAAAATTGCAGGTGCCGTTACTATTTTTAATTGACCTAGATTACTTTTATAAATTATCTAATAAATCGGTTCAAATAATTATTTTAACTTTGTAGTCATGCTTATAATTATTATAATAAATAGTTAAATCTTTTAGATGCATTCCTCATTCTATTATAAAAACCTCTTTAATTTTAATAAATAAAGACAAGTAATGGTCACTGTGAGGAATGCAAAAGAAAAACCACAATAAAATTTAAAGATTATTACAATTAATACAAAATAAACAAGCTTTCACCTTTCATCAAGAAGGCTTAATCATGGTGTGAATATTACAATACTGTGTAGTAACATTGTAATAAACTTTAAATTTTATTGTGGTTTTTCTTTAATTTTACAGTTTTGCAGAATGATCATTCTCTATTATTTTTTCAGATTAAATTTAGATTTAACTTATAATATTATTAACATTTTATAATTGTAAAAAGTATTTCCTTATTAGTTATTGTTTTACTAAGTCAATATTTAATAGAAATGGGATAAACGGCATTACTTCATTAAAGTAATAAAAAAGTGCTGGAATATACTTCCCCTTAGAACATAAAATCATTTTTAATAATTTAATAATTTATTAATAATTTTAATAATCATTTTTAGTAAAATTTATATTTGACCTTTAACCTTAACATTTAACTATTTGTTAACTATTTAGTTTATGTATATATATATAATTATATTTTCGATATTATATTTTTTAAAAGCTAAAACATAATAATTCTATGATAGCATAATTTTAAAATAGGCTAGTTATTATTATAGATGCTTACAACGTAAATGTCTGAAGTAGAATACATTTTTATTAACTCATCGCATAGTTATTTTTTTAAAGTAAATTTGCTTAATCTAATTTTATAATTGTCATTCATTGTTCAATTATGTATCGAGTTTTTATGTGAGGGAGAGATAAACAATTTTAATTTGAATTGCTTTAAACGAGTTTTGCTTTGCGAACAAGTTGCTGCTTTAAGTTATCTATTCTGTTGAAATAAATATACATACATGTTAGGCAAAATAAATTAAAATTTAGCAATATAATATAAAAACTTTAAAATGTTCCATTGAGATTACATATATTATGTTTCTATAACAACACTTTAAGGAGCTATTAAGCAACAATAGCAATAACATGATTAATATATTATATAATATCAAAAGTAAAAATGAAGAATTTCAAATATATATTGTATATGACAGAGAATTCATTTACAGATGATATTAGTGAATGCAGCATATTCAAATGATATTTAAAAATGAATATTTTTAAACCACCGATATGATTATTTGTTGTTAGTTTTATTTTCATTGTTCACATGATATTGATTTTAGGCGTTCACACCTTCATCATATCAGGATGATGAATCGTTTTCCGACTCACAAGCGCTTTCAAGTACGGCATTACGGTCTTCTGATGAATCTCTAACAGAGGTAAATAAATGCATAGGTTACCATTAAATTATATATACATAAATTCTCATACTGAACAATGTTCAAACTTTTTTATGGTATTAAATTAAATATTCAACGTTTAAACCATTAGTATTGTTGGATAAACTAGTTGTATAAACAATCTGGTAAAACAACAAATTTAGAAAAGAAAAAAATATACTACCAGCTTATTAGGTCTCCCTAGATACTTGTGTTGACTTATTATTCCTAACGGTATTTTTACTCATAATTATGTCTCACACAATAAATTTTCATTTTTACACATCGTAGTATTAAACTTTTTAATTTTTTAAATCGTTTTGTTTATCTTTAATAGAAATAAAATGATCAATTTTTAATGAAAATTTAATGAAAAATATAGTAAATAGTAGTAATAATAATTTATAATTATACATCACATACTGAACACAGGTAGATGTTATTGTCCATATTGATAACTATAGCCTACAACTACACTTTTACAACTATAAACTGTTTATTATATGAAATATCATTAAATATATATTTTTTATTTTAATGGTTTATAAATAATTTTACCTGAATATCAGCTATGTATTGCTATATTTGTGAATGTCGATATATTATTTCGCACATTATTTAATTTCATATTATGGAATTTTTCATATCATTTCGCTATAATACTAGAATGAATCAACCTACAGTGATAGTAGTTACCCTCGATCGAAAAAAAAATCAAAGAAGAGAAAATCCCGGGAAACCATGGCCGCTCTACCAAAATCAATTGAGAATGAAACAATGCCAGAAGGTGAGAAAATTCTTATAAAATCCTATAAAAATTCACGTGACTCATATTCGTAACTAAGTTTATAAGTGAGAGATTATTTAAAACTGGCCAGCGCTTTTTTTGCTGCATCATATAAGTGAGAGTTTATGAATATTTGCCCTAACATCAGCAAACGCTTTTAGAAGCCAATTTGTCTAAAAGTAGGGATATATTTTTTGTAAAATAATTTATATCAACCAGTTACTATGCAAATTGCTTTTTTGACAATTTGTTTGGGGTTTTAATAAGTACTCTTGCAATCCAGTCATCAGTAGGGAAACTAGGCAACTTGATGAGAGCTGATAGCTCGACACCGGTAGTGCTTTGTCTCTCCGCTGTTTGTACTGGCTCTGCGCTTAGTGCTTACTTATTATATAATATAAAGTGAAATGGGTTTTATATTATCGCCAAAGTTTCTGGTGATTATACCAATGAGGAATGAAGTTTTAAGCTAAAATTATTTAGAGCTATGTTGAAAGCTATAACGCTACAAATTTGTTTCTTAATAGAACAGCATCTCTTCTTTGTTATTTATTCTCAATTCATTTACTTCTTTATGACGTAATTTTTTTACGCTGCTTTTAAATATATCATTTTTTCTCTAATCGGACGGTTTCTTAACAGTCTAAAATATTTTTATTGTCAACAATGCATGATGACCGAAACTGTCAAGTATAAATTTCGTTATCAAAATATTTATTTTTGATTATTATTTTTTGTATAATAATTCATTAAAATATTATATATATATTGTACTAATAATTCTCAAGAAAAGAATGATCAGTTATATAAATGATATATTCGGGTTTATACAATATATAAATATAATAGCTATACCATGTTACTATTCCCACATCATATAAATGTTATTTAATTACTAGACATTATAACATCATTTATTTAGTTTTTATTGAAAAACATACAAATGTTATGACATTTCAATTTTATATATTTTTTCTTTTCTATTCCACTATTTACAGTATGTGTTTATACATTATACATTTATACATTATTAGATATTCAATTATAAAATTACAGCAGAAACAATGTACAGTAAATGTTTACGATTTGTTTTACATTAGTGTATATCCTTTTTATTTTATCTATATGTGTCATTTTGGTTAGGTTTAGGCTTCTATTATAACTTTGGTTAGATAATGTTAACTACTGTTAGATAATGTTAGTAAACAACTAGATATAATTAATTAATTCTCTCATCATCTTCATCATATGAAGTAATTAAATATAATCTGGATTTATAATATATTTAATTACATAATTTACCACACTATTATATACTTCGTAGGATAAAACTTTTGGAATTATTTTGCTAAGATATATCGAAATGACATGATACACCCTTATTTCCCCCTTAAGCGGCCGACCAGGTAGACATTCCTTTTGACATTGACTCTTACTGGACTTCGGAGCACCATCGATTCGCCTATTCACAGAACCGGGAGGCCTTCCTGGAGGCCAACCCCTCCTCCTATCACATGATTGGTCTGGCCCAACCCGGCACCTACGTGCAACAACCCGTGGACGCCGAGTTGGGCTGCCCTCCCCCTGTGCTGCCATGGCGACCGATGCGCCGGGAGAGTGAACGCGAGGAGATCCATGTTGGTTTAACTTGTGCAATGCGTTGATTGTTGTAGAACATATATAGGGCAGGGCAGTTTATTATACTATTGATGTATATAATATGATAGTACTCTAACCCCTTGCTCTGGTTTCAAATTAGCTTAGTTAAGAGAACCATAAGACAAATTAAAGGCTTAAGTTTTTTTGAAATCCAACAAAATACGACATTTAATAAAAAAATTACATTTACATGCAAAAATAAACACTTAGAGATATCATGACGAACATATATAAAACTTTTTAGCTAAAAATGAATTGGTTTTTTCATAATATATTGCAGTTATTCCAATAATACGTGTACTATAATTAAATTTAAATTAATCAGATATCAATGCCACATAAACCCATTCAAAGATACCGGATAAAGGTTAAATTACATTATTGGAGCAAATCACATATTCTCACTTCACGGCGCTATTTACACATATATAACCTGCTGCCCCTGGTGAATCAGGTTATTGTCTGACGTTGTGATAATAGTGGGTGACCCATATGTCATTATAAAGTACCAACATATAGGAACTAAATATTATGGGCTAAGAAATAGTTCAAGCAATGCAAATCAAATAACGGAATGATAAATAATAATTTAGCGCTTCATTGCTTTGGGATGCATACCAACGTTTGGTAATTATGGTATAATAAGAAATAGCGTTTATAATTCTTTAATACTATCAGTAGTATAATAATACAACTTTGTAAAATTCATTATAAATTGGTGAAACTTTTTTAATGTTCATTTATATTTCACTAGTGTTTATCTGAAATTAAATTTTTAATTCCAGAAAGAATCGCTTGATAATCTACTTATAAGAGTCCACAATATGTACAACGAAGTATACAATGCTGCTATGATTTCTGTGGATTCAAATTTCATGAAGTCAGAGAAGAAAAAACGAAGCAGTACAGCCAGTCAGTAGCCTACATTCATTGATTTGTATCCTAGATAATAATAATATCTAATTCATTAAAAAAATTAGAACCATTAAATGATTACATTAATGAGTGATCTATGTTCTAACAAATGTCTATATACCGTTCTGTCATGCAATTTTTAAAAAACCGATGGCGCTTTCGTTGTGAGAAGTGAGAACACTTAGGTACTCACTAAATGTTTAGTAGCATTTTTTTATTATTATTATAAATTACATATAAATAGATATGTATGTAGGATTAATTTACATATATATATATTTAAAGTTTAATATGAAAGAAATAAAATTAGACAAATAAAAAATATTGTAACATCACATTTTAATTATTATAATTGTATTAATTTAGAAATATAATTGCATTTTCTTACCCCCAAATTCCTGTTTTTTTACTAATTCATATAAATATTTTTGGTCTATAAAATCTTTTTTAAAACTAATATCCATACTATTTATGGAGAGAGATCGTACGAATTTTATATTTAGGAAAGTTACACATTGATCATTAAACATTAGACCAGTTACAGTTATGAATTTCTGCATTGTATTACTGTTATCATTTTGATGCAAATGACAATGATATAAATTTGTTAAATAGATATATATTAAAAGTTTGTATAATAGTAATTTCCTTTTTCAATATCTTCAAATGACGATGCAAATATTCTAACCGAAAATCTAAAATCACTATGATATTTATTATTTTTAAATTATATGACTTCTCGTTATTACATTGTATGCATATTATACGCGTAATATGTATAACATGTAATAACGAGAAGTCATAAGGCCAACACATATTTTAGTGTCTCAATATTTTACAGCGGATTCTGAATAATTTTCAAATGCTAATTCAAAAATAATATCAGTTTTAGGGCATAAGGTAGTTATTGCGAACAATGGTTTTTGTCTATCATCATAGTTTCCATTATATTGTATACTTCGCATACTTTACACACATACTTTACACACATTGTGTGTAAAACTTGTAAAAAACATTTTCGACAATGGACTCAAGGTAAACGAAACAGCCTGAACTTTGGCATTCCAATGATATACGGAGAGAAGCAAAAAGCCATCGCATGATGACTGTTATTTTTGTACTATTAATCTAACTGTCTGGAATAAATCGCAAGGCGTCCAGTTCTACACAGTGATGAAGTTCCCATTCTTGTTTGTGAAACGCTGCCTGATGTATCTAATGAAAGTGATGAAAATCTGATGGCGGCTAAGGAAACAAACGATAAATACTTTATTGGGAATACTTTTCCTCAACCTTTTTATCAAGAAGAATTAAATGATCTTGTTAGAGATCTTTACCTATAGCTATCCAAGTAAGCTGCAGAACTGTTGGCCTCAAGGCTCAGGGAAACAATCTTTTTGCAGCCAGACACTCAACTTACTTTCTACCGCAAAAGAGATGCACATTTTCTCCTGTTTTTTTACCAAAAATGATGTGGAAGGCCTCCTTTTGCAAATGAGCATTAAAGAGTACAGTAGAGTACCACTCTACGAAAACTGCAAAAAAGTATGATTATGTATTGGAAAAGATAAAAATATTACAAACACCAGTGCATCATTTGTCAGGACTTAAAGATGGTCAATTTCTTACTTGGATCAGTCTGGGGGTTTTCTAGTTTCATCTGTTTATGGGACAACCGTGTTAATGCTCAGCTTTGGATAAGGAAGAATTGGCCTATGCGAGAAAAGGTAGGTGTATCAAAGGCACAAATGATCATTATTGCAGAATTATTGGTTAATAAGGACAATGTAATTTTCCCACCAATCCATCTGAAACTTGGTTTTATGAAACAGTTTGTAAAAGCCTTGAATAAGAAGGGTTCTTGCTTTAAATACATATGCGCCACATTTCCTGGTCTCAGCAAGGAAAAGTTTAAGGGAGGCATATTTGATGGACCTCAAATAAGAAAATTAATCAGAGATGGATATTTTGTCAACACAATGAATGAAATAGGAGCTTCTGCATGATTATTTTCTGATTTAAATATTTTGTTACCAGTAATTTTTTTATTTTATTATTTAATCATTTTGATTATAGCCTGGTTTTAGGTGAATACTAAAGCAAAAATACTAAACCCGATGCAGCAAAGTAGAAATAATTTTTGGATTTAACGCATCTAAATTAGTCATAATCATTTCTAATTAAGACACCAAGAAAGAAAAGGAAATTATTTGTTGGCCTGTGATTATTAAAAATGTATACTATTTGATTATCTTTGTCTAAAAAGTAATGGTCACTTGCTTTATTATTAAATAGCATTTGCAATGCTATTTTGGAAAAGTATATAATTGAATAAAATATGAAAATTTATTTGGAATTTTAAAAGAACTGCTTGCTTTCGCGGTTTTTATCCCATTAATACATACTAAACATTAGCATTTGTTATGTTGGTAATGATAACTTAATAATGACTTTAGATAAGGCCATCAAACTGAAACTGAAGTTTAATATAAATAAATGTTTTAAAATTTAATGTTTTAAATAATAGTGTTTTACTACAGTATAGATAATTGTTACGTTTATGCATTTTTTAATTAATTGGTTTATTTTTTTCACATTTTAGCAACAACTATTTCTGAAATGGAAAAGGTTAGTTCACATATATTTACTTATTATAATAATAACTAGTTTCATTACTATGCAAAACTAATTGTGTACGTATATATTTATATAAATAATTTCAAAATATGCTACATAAGATCTTAATAAGTTTTATTAAAATGTTAAAGTAAAATAATTTATTGTGTGTTTATTATATTTTTATTATTTTTTAATATCAATTAGGAAAAAGCAGCTGCAAAAGATCTATATTACTCTAAAACGGCAAAACAAAAAATACCAAAAACAAAAATAGTCTACCAACCATTACCGCTTTTGGAACCTGAGAAACTTCCTGCGACAAAGCTTGTAAGTGTTTTAGAAAATATCTGTAATGTATATAACCTTTGGTTTCAATTAGCTAATGTTTTAAATAAATATAGCTTAACGCTTCTTTTACTGAACTTAGAGACATTCTTTCTGTACTATTTAGGTAGTGCAATAGATGTTGTCTGTTAAATTTGTGTATAAAATATATATGGTTTTTAACTGCTGAAATATGTTTTAATATTAACTTAGTACATATGTTTCGTAAAAGTCGTTACACTTAGCTAAATTTTTTTTAATGGTAAGCCAATTTTTTTAAATTTTAGTTAAAGTTAGAAAATATTTCTGGTAAAGTCATATTGATGTTCTGTAACATTTATGCTAATAACAAATTTACAAACCAAATATCAAATAATAAATATTTGAAAACCCAAAACAGTTGAGATGATTCATAGGTAACTAAAAATAGCAACAACCTTTTTTTATTTTGTCAGTCAATAAAACACAAGACTTGATATAATTATTTTTGTACACCAAAATTATAAAAGTATTGACAGTTAGCAGTTGTATTGCATGGCCCTCCCTATAAGTGCTGAGTGGCGAAATACACATTATTTTTACTACTTATACATTTATTTCCTTGTTGATAAAAAAACAAGAAAATTTCTTAAATTCTAAATATGTTTAAGCTTCATATATGTATTTCATTTTCATTGTTTCGCCGTGTGATAGAACCGGGAGAAGCTCTTCCCGCCAAACAGCTACGATTTCTGCGGCCCCCTGACCAGTCGAATGCGAGAAATCAGTGAACGAGAACCGCCTCCCGTCGCGGGCACCATCTCCGGGAAGCCCGCCAGATCCACCACCAAGGCCCTGGCCTACAACCAGACTGAGCGCGTCAGTCCCGAGTTTTGGACCCAGGGCCCTCAGATCACGCGACTGGTCAACCAGAAGAACCTCTACCGGGAAACCCAGCTGACCGGGAGTTTGTTTAAACAGCCGGTTGCGCGGCAGCCGGCGGAACGTGGGATTGAAGTTCTGGTGGAGGAGATGGAGACGCGCCAGCCACGCAGTCAGTCCAAGTTGAGTGTCCCTCGCTCCAAGCTGTCCTCGACGTCGATCAAGGCTCTCTCGTTGAGTGGATCAGAACAGAAGAGTGTGTCTGGGTGAGAGTTTGCGGTTTTTTCAGTGGAAATATATTTTTATAAATTAGTAGAATGAAGCTAATTTGAAAGGATTTTAGCGGAAAATTTATTAAGTGTAATATATTCTTCTTAATTTAATTTTAAAAATTAATAATTTTTTTTAATAATGTTTATATTTAACAAATTTAACAAATGTTATTTTTAAACGTCTAGTATCAAATTTTAAAACGTTATTTTTTCATTATGTAGTTGATACATGTAATCTCTTTTATGTAATATAGATAATATTGACAATGTTTCTTTGGTTGTATAAAACACCGTTAAATTTTTATTATTAGTGTGCGCTAATTTAAATGGTGCTTTTATTTTAATTTTTAAATTACACAAATGTTATTTTGTTGCATATGTGTCGAAAAACTTTTATTATAATTTCTTTAAAATTGTTTAAAACAATAGAAAATGAATATACATTTAAATTAAATTGTTCACTTGTGCTAATGTTTTACATTTAATACTTGTATATTAACATATTTGTAATATTTCCCCTTATTAATCGCCGATATTTTTATTTTAATGGAAAATTAAAATTAAAATTTTATTTGTTTTTTTACAATTTAATTAGCTTGTTATTATTTTTTTTCGCAAAAAGTTTATCCGGGCCAGTTAAGAAGAAGACATTCAAAAAACACGCTCGGATGATGAAAGATATAACATCTTTTGCTAAAGGTAACAATAAATTTTTCTATGATACACAGATAGTATAAGCTGTAAATATTTGCTTATACATTTTTTGTTTCAAGTATTAAATTTTTATCCATGGACTTTTCCTACATTTCAATGCGTATTTATATAAATATAAACAATTCAATTTTTCTTAATATTGTTGTAATTTTTGTCGTTTAGTTTTTTCTAATATAATCAATAATCTGATTATTAAAATATACGACCAATGTTAGCATTTGTTTTGTTTTGATACGTTGCTTCACTATTTTGTTTCTTTTACTAAAGTCCTAATTTGTTTTATAGTTACACTTTTCAACACATTTTAGCTATATAATCATGTAGAAAAATGTTTAAACTGTTTTATTTCCTACTTTCTTTCATTTTTGGGTCATCTTATTTTAGTATTATTTTAAACGTTATTCTTAATCCATTTTTTAAACAACTAGCTTTACAATTTTATTTTTAACTATTCGTCATGTAACTACTGAATATGCATGTTCAGTTATCAACGATTATCTTATATATTGTTATAACTGAAATTGAACTAATTGACCCTCTTATTTCAAAGAGCATGAGGATCAGATGTCCACGAGTGAATCATCCTCGAGTTCAAATGGTATTGCGTAGACTCAGTAGCGTTATTATCTATACATATATATATATAGGTATTCAATACTAAGTGCTGTTAGTAGCAGATATTTCATTTTTTGTTACCTATTTGTTTTCTGTTATTCTGGCTATATAATAACTGCATGCCATTGTAGCCTTCAGAAATTATTGTTCCATTTCGAAGAAACAATTTGTTGCATTGTGTTTGTTTATCGGAAGTTTACACAGTCTATATTTTATTTTTATTATTGCTTAAATCATTAATGTTAAAATATTTTGAAATCATTTTTTATAACCATTATTAATATTATTTTAAAACATGTACCTATATCTGAGACTCTCATTATTTGTCGCATTTTATAGTTTTAAAATTGTATATGAATTTGTGAATAATAATAATAATAATTCAAAACACAACATCTGTACAAGTACATTCGAAGGGGTAGAGAAAAAGAGTGAGGAATAGTTGTATAGTGAGTAAAGAAA